>JAPZQD010000033.1:15000-180000 GCA_036971965.1 Nyctalus aviator | reverse complement strand
TCCCGATTCCTCTCAGTTATCAAGGCTGTGAGCAGGACAGGGTCCAGGGAATCTGCCAGAAAGAATTGATGCTGAGCCATGTGTGTGGCTCTGAGGCACCTCCCTAGTCATAGTCCAGGTTGGTGACTACTCTGTTCTTTGGGGTCTTGGTGAGTGGGAAACGGAGCAAGCTCTGCTGCAGGAGTCCCTGGGGATCATTACCTGGGGGTCAGCATGTGCTCCAAGAAAACTGTGACCTAGGCAGGGCCAGCCTAGTCCACTGTAATGAAGTGCTCCAGCCATTGCTCTTCCCACAGGGTGAGAGAGCTGTCTCTGCAGAGGCTTATTCCCTGTCTCTCTGGCAGGTGGGGCTGCAGGCTGCTGAGCCAGGTGGTCCCCTGCTGGGTTACAAATATCTTCAAGTTTGGCCACTAAAGGATTTTCTAGATATTTATCATTCCAGAGAGAGAAAGTGTCCCTGATTAAGCATCCCCCTGCTGCACTAAGACTGGTCTACTGCCTGCACTGCCCACCCCTCTACACACTTTCCTGGCTGTGCTAGAATGTTTCCACTAAAGATGAGACATGCTCCTCAAGGGAGTTGATGGACCCTGAACTCTGAGCATAGTGTGCTGCTGGGGTGTTTGAAAGAACGAGCAGAGAGGTGGGGGTCTGGGACAGGGCTGGACAGGGGCAGGGTCCTTGAGTGGGTGGGCTGAGGGAAGGCTGTAGGGATGAGAATTTGAATCAGACTGGATGTAGAGGCAGCAGCCAATTGCGTGCAGAGGTGAGACCTGTAAGTACAAAGGGCATGGACACTGTAGACCCCAACTGTTCCAGACTCCAGAGGTATAGAGGCCCCTTCACTTAGGAGCTGGTGTTCTAGGGGAAGACAGCCCACAGACAATGGACAGCATAGCCATGACAGGTGACTGGAGCTCAGGCATGAGGTAAAGCCAGTGGTGTTACTGGGGGCCTCCCTGGGAAAATCTGAGCAGGCATGGTAGAGTCCAGTTGGAAAGCCTGCTTGCAGATTTCACCCATTTTTCCCCCATTTGGGAGGTGAAGGGAGGTCACTGTGGTTGCTTTGGACAACAGAAATTAGAAAGGGGGTCCTGGCTGGCATGTAGGCACTGAGGCAGGACTTGACCTTCTCCTCAGGAGGCCTCACAGTTTGCCTCCAGCCCCAGGCTGCCTTCAGAAAAGCTGATGGGCAGCCCCTTTTGAAAAATCATTGCCAGAGGGTAATTCACAGTCCTGAATGCACATAAAGAATCCAGGGGCTTAACCATGTTTGCTTATTTATGAGTAAAGGTGCATCTGGAAGGTGCTTCAGTTTACTCACCACAAGGATAGTTCTCCAGAGGAAAATGACAAATTGTATAAGGAAACAGTGATGATGGTCAGCTTCCACAGAATTTCTAAATATTGGATGGAGGACACAATAATGGGGCAGGATGTGCAATCAATGAAATACTGTGTGAGTTCCTGAGGAGCCTTAGACATTTACGAAAAGCTATCTCAGGAAATCATCTTTTAAATCCCAGCACCTGCCTCCATGTGACCTCCAGAGGAGTCTTTGCTTTAAAAAAGACTACAAGTTGGCTAAATCATGCCTCCTTTGTCACTAGCCATATTTATAGGCATTAAAACATGGTTTTCACTGGGGAAGGCACAGTTTATAGTTCACCTTGGACTCTGCTCTCTCTAATGTCTAAAGTTATAATGGAATCCCTCAGAAACAGCATCTCACATGGGAAAGTTAATTTTTATCACTCAAAGACTATCCTAAGTTAAAAAAAATAAAGAGATGACTTTAATCAGCAACCAACAGATTTAAGGGCTTAAATAAAAAAAAGGTGGGGATCATGAATATGACATTAATAGTGTGTGTGTGTGTGTTTGTTTTTCTTTTCAGAAATCCATGATATTGATTCTTTTAGCCTCTTACATGAAAGGAGACATACTTCTACTGAATTTAGATGGTTCTGACAACTGTTCCAGATATATCCCTATTTCCCCGAAAATAAGACCGTGTCTTATATTAATTTTTGCTCCCAAAGATGCGCTAGGTTTTATTTTCTGGCGATGTCTTATTTTTCCATGAAGAAGAATACGGTACACTTTTATAGTTAAATGAAAATAAAGGAAATTTATTACCTGTATACGTTATAGTAGTACGGTAGTTGTCAACACAAACCAGACAAACTGTGAATCCTACAGTATCAAGAATTTACTCATTTATTCAGTGACAATCAAGTCATCATCTTCTGGAACATCATCATAACAATCCAATTCCTGAATTTCCTTGTGAATTTCTTGTGACTCCATTTCTTTCAGAATCAGTGGACCAAATCTCTCATGTTTAGCCTAGGGGGAGCCTTATTTTCGGGGGATGCCTTATATTACACTCAGAAGGAAACCTGTAAGTAGGTCTTATTTTCGGGGAAACACGGTAGTTTTATATTTAAACATATGTACTTATGTATTGAAATATAAACAGCTTGTTCTTTTAAATTCTGTCCCAGGGAATTGTTTGTCAATTTGAGGGAGGGAGGAGAGTGGTAGAGAGAGAGAGAAAGAGAGAGAGAGAGAGAGAGAGAGAGAGAGAGAAAGAGAGAAAATAAAAAGAGGAAGCATTGATAGAAAAAGGAAACATGAATCAATTGCCTCTGCTTTGTGAACAAAAATTTAATTTACATACTAGGTAGTTAAGTGCACTTAGCATGAATCAAACAAGCCATCAATTTTTGGAGGTGTGCTTTAAAAGAGGATGTTCCAGTTCGCTGAGCCCCCTGAGCAGGGCAGCACCTTAATTCTTAATGTTTCCTTTAAGAGATTACATTAGTATGATACAGCATTTGTGGGATGCCAAACTTTCTGTGCTCTGGAAGGCACATAATAATGGCAGAAAATCTCTCTTTGTCCAGTATTGGCTTCTTTTGCATTTGCTAACCAAAGAATTGAAAGAAAGTCTGCATGACACAGGGCATCCAGGTAGACGTGTTCTCTGACTTGGTCTGAAACCAGTGAGCTTTCAGGGCAAGGAATGCTGCCCAACGAACTGAAGTGCAAGGGCCAGGAAAGAAAATAAATTTGTGTTATTATTTACTAACTTTTGTATTAATTTCATATCAACAACTCTAAAGCTACTTTAGTACACCCTAAATTTACCTCCTGCCCTTCTTGCTGCCTTCCAGCTCTTAATAAAATCACTCATTTTTCTTTCTTGAAAAGATTATATTTTTCATAATATTAAACACTATAAATTGTGTAAGCCTTAACAAATATTGAACTCTTTCATGCTACAGTTATTTTATGATTGAACACTAATTCTTATACATATATATATGTGTATATGTATCTATAGATAGATAGGTATATATATATATGTGTGTATAATCTGTGTTTGTGTGTATATATATATATATATTTGATTTTTTTACAGAGAGCAAGAGAGAGGGATAGAGAGTTAAAAACATCGATGAGAGAGAATCATCAATCAGCTGCCTCTTGCACACCCCCCTACTGGGGATGTGTCCGCCACCAACGTACATGCTCTTGACCACAATCGAACCTAGGACCTTTCAGTCCACAGGCCAATGCTCTATCTACTGAGCCAAACTGGTTTGGGCTGAATACTAATTCTTATGTGAAAAGGTTATTATTCTTTATTGTTGAGTAGTATTTTGTTCTGTCAATAACCACTTTATCTTCTGATCTGACTATGGTTTTTGTTATTTCCAGGTTTGGGATATTGTAAATAAATTTTCAGGGAATATTAGGTTCAGTTCTTTATGAAATGTATGTTTTACTTATCTAACTGTTGTAGTATAGATGAGGGTTTTACTTTTTAAGATACGCAGAACTGTGAACTGAAATGGTTATTCCCTTTGCCTTTCCTGGTACCCACAATGATGAAAATTTTACTTTTTCTTTATCCCTGTGAGCTCATGCAATATTTAAAAATTTTAAACTGCAGGGCTGAAAATATAGTGTTAACTTGTTTTGTTTTAAATCCATTCCCCTAAGACATTTTTTAAAAAATACATTTTATTGATTTTTACAGAGAGGAAGAGAGAAATAGAGAGTTAGAAACCTCAATCAGCTGCCTTCTGCAAACCCCCTGCTGTGAATGTGCCCGTAACCAAGGTACATGCCCTTGACCCGAATCGAACCTGGGACCTTTCAGTCTACAGGCCGAAAGCTCTATCCACTGAGCCGAACCAGTTTCGGCTCCCTAACACATTTTTATGGTGAGCATTTCTTTATGCATTTTTTTACACTGCCTTTATTTTATTTTTTTTTTTTTTCTTTTTTTCTTTTTTTTATTTTTTTTTTTTTATTTTTTTTTTATCAATCTTTATTGTTCATAATATTACAAAGGTTCCTCATTTCCTCCTCCCTCCACCAGGTTCCCACCCCACCCTCCACCCCCTCCCCTTCCCCCAAATGTCCTCATCCATAGGTGCACAGTTTATGTTTAGTCTCTTCCTCCCTCCCTTTCCTCGATAGTAAATCCCTTTTCAGATAGTAAATCAGTTACTTAGCATTTTCTCATATCAATAATATCTCCACATGCCCAATGATATACTTCAGACAACAGACATTTCCAAATAGTTCAACCAACCTCATCCAGGCCCCACCCAAGGCGCTTACAGATCAACACCCCAGCGCTATACTAACTCAACACATTCAGATCTAAGCCTTCATCACTTGATTCAGCAGACCCTCAAGTTCCCGCCAAAGTCTCCAGCCGTGTCTGAGAGGCAGCCTTGGGGCGGGGGCAGGCGAGGAGCGAGCTGTTTCGGGCCTGGCTGCACCGGGCCTGGCCTCTGTTGCTATCATTCATACCACAACCAGCAGCTCCGGGTCTGGCCACTGCCGCTCCCAACCTAGTTGCTCTGGACTTGGCTGCTGCTGCTCCGGGCCTGGCCGCACCCGACCCTGCTGCTCCGGGCCGGGCCGCTCCCAGCCTGGCAGCCGCTGCTCCGGGCCTGGCGGCACCCGACCCTGCTGCTCCGGGCCTGGCCGCTCCCAGCCTGGCAGCCGCTGCTCCGGGCCTGGCCGCACCCGACCCTGATGATCAGGGCCTGGCCGCTCCCAGCCTGGCAGCCGCTGCTCCGGGCCTGGCCGCACCCGACCCTGCTGCCTCGGGCCTGGCCGCTCCCAGCCTGGCAGCCGCTGCTCCGGGCCTGGCCGCACCCGACCCTGATGATCCGGGCCTGGCCGCTCCCAGCCTGGCAGCCGCTGCTCCGGGCCTGGCCGCACCCGACCCTGCTGCCTCGGGCCTGGCCGCGCCCAGCCTGGCAGCCGCTGCTCCGGGACTGGCCGCACCCGACCCTGCTGCCTCGGGCCTGGCCGCTCCCAGCCTGGCAGCCGCTGCTCCGGGCCTGGCCGCACCCGACCCTGATGATCCGGGCCTGGCCGCTCCCAGCCTGGCAGCCGCTGCTCCGGGCCTGGCCGCACCCGACCCTGCTGCTCCGGGCCTGGCCGCTCCCAGCCTGGCAGCCGCTGCTCCGGGCCTGGCCGCACCCGACCCTGCTGCTCCGGGCCTGGCCGCTCCCAGCCTGGCAGCCGCTGCTCCGGGCCTGGCCGCACCCGACCCTGCTGCTCCGGGCCGGGCCGCTCCCAGCCTGGCAGCCGCTGCTCCGGGCCTGGCCGCACCCGACCCTGATGATCAGGGCCTGGCCGCTCCCAGCCTGGCAGCCGCTGCTTCAGGACTGGCCGCACCCGACCCTGCTTACACTGCCTTTATCTCTTTGGTTGAAAAGTCTGGTCAGAAAATTTTGCAAATTTTTTAAATGAGTTAATGATTTAAACTATAGGCAGATAATTCAGCATCTAAGAAATCTAATTTCTTTCATCATCCCAGTTTACCTTCAAAATCTTCTGAACTCATGTTGTGAAATCTTTTCTGTATGAAGTCAAGAACTCACATACCTTAGGCAAAGCTGAAGCACACCTGTTTTGGGCTGGATATGCCTGGGACATCCTCTATAAAGACAGGTCATGACATGATTTTGCTTACAACCCTTGGGAGAAAATGTGATGGCCCACACTCACTTTGATCTTGTTGAATCAAATCAATCTTAACACTATTCATTTTTAAAACATTTTATTGAAATTTAGAGAGAAATGGAGAGGGAGAAACATCAATGATAAGAAAGAATCATTGTCCCGCTGCCTCCTGCATTCCCCCTCCAAGAATGGAGCTGCCAACCAGGGCATGTGCCTTGACCTGATATGGAACCAATGATAATTTGGCTCCTATGTACATGCACCAACCCTGAGCCACACTGACAGTGCACACTATTCTTTTGTTGTAGTTGTTGACTCTATTACAGATCTTCCCAGTTTCCCCAATACCACTCCCTTCTTTTCCCCCTCTACCCTACTGCCACTTCTTCTAGGCCCTCACTACATTATTGTCTATGTCCATGGGTTATGCATGTATGTATAGTATTAAATTTTTTCATTGATTTTATAGAGTGGAAGGGAAAGGGAGAGGAGCTAAAAGCATGAATGATGAGAGAGAATCATTGATTAGCTACCTCCTGCACGACTCCACCCCTACACTGGGAATTGAGCCTGCAACCCATGTTATGCCCCAAACAGGGAAAGAACCACCACTTCCTGGTTCATAGGTTAATGTACAACCATTGAGAAACACCAGCTGGATTTCATTATTTAAAAAAAGTAAAAGTGTAGTTTACATCATTGATACTATCACTAATGTCTCCAATTTCCCCCTGTGTGTATATCCTTGGTGGATCTCTTTCAGTCCTACAATCCTCTTCCCTTAGGAGATCTGTTTGTCTTTGACAGTTAGCCAAGTCTATGGATGCATCTTGTCCCTCCCCAGCCATCACTCACTTTGCCACAATACTTGTAGTCACCTAATTCATTGGTTGGGTTTCTAGCTAGGCTCGGCTGTTTAGAAAACTACATTACTCAGAAAAAAACTGCACAAGTATGGGTGGAGCCAAAGGGAATTATGATGTGCACATCCAGTTAGGGCGGCACTTCTGCCTTCCTCCCCCAGGTGGCGATTTTTACATTTTTTAGGTTTTTCTTCACACATTCTCAGGCTTTAGGGCAATAGTTGGGAGTAGGAGGAGGCCTGGGGTCAGCTTCCTGTGGTGCAGGGGGTGTCTGAGGCACCGGGACCCCAACAGCTCAAGATGGGCGTCTCCGTGCTTCCCAGTTCCTCTCTGCTCACAGCGTTCCCGCAGCCTGACCCCATGGAACCCTCCAGCCTGGGGAGCGGGCCTCTCAGGTCCACCCTAAGGATGGTGAGTCCCTCCTGATGGCTGATGGGGAAGCTGGTGGAAGTCGCAGTGCCACTTTGTAAGGACATGATGGTGACACTGAGCATGTAGGATTGGGAAACTCTGGCCTGTTCTGGGTGTAAAGGCAACAGTGAGATGAGGTGTGGTTTTGCATGAGGAGTTTTGCTTTCACTCTCAGAACACTGGGACCATAGATGGTTGTGGGGGGGGGGGGGAAAGAGGGACATTTTATGAAGTAGAGTTCATGCTTTTCCTAACATTCCTCAGTGGAAGAATAGACCAGAAGACAGAGGACAGCAGATTTGGATAGGAAGGGGCAGTCCTGTAAATGTTAAGGGAACTGGAAGAGTGAGCACTGAGGACTGAGATCATACAGGAACCTAGAGTGCACCTAGCCTCTGGGCTGGGCAAAAGCACTGAGCACCTGAACACATAGAGCCTGGTGGTTGCCACGCTCTCAACAGACCATAATCTTTTCACAAAATCCTGTAAATGTAGAATTGATTATGTATACGGGTTTGTGGAACTTATTTCAGCACCTCACATACTTGTGGCCCGTGAGATTGTAGGGTTGTGGGACTATCGCTGCTCTTGTATTCCTTGGACCTGGGCACTTTGAATAGACACTAAACCGAGAATCCTAAGGCCAGAAGTAGGGGTTCATGATATGGACCTTGTTTCTAACAACCAGTGTAGTCCGTATGAGGTCCTCCACACATAGGTTCCAGAATGTGCAAAGAGTAAAGAGAGCTGAATCAGGAATCAGCAGGGTATGTCTATAAAAATACATATATAGCTGAAACCAGTTTGGCTCAGTGGATAGAGCATCGGCCTGTAGACTGAAAGGTCCCAGGTTCGATTCTGGTCAAGGGCATGTGTACTTTGGTTGCGGGCACATCCCCAGTGGGGAGTGTGCAGGAGGCAGCTGGTCGATGTATCTCTCTTATCGAAGTTACTAGCTCTCTATTTTTGTCCCCTTCTCTCTGTGAAAAATCAATAAAATATATTTTAAAAAAATACATATATATATATATATATATATATATATATATTGATGTTAGATTCAGAAAGGATGGGAGGGGTGGGAGAGACAGAGCAGCAGGGAGGAGCAAAAAAATAGGTGTTGGTTGCCTCCTGCAAATATCTACTGTGGATTCAGCCAACAACCCAGGCATGTGACTTCACACCAGTGCATGGGTCTATGTTCAACAAAATGAGATATATCATTTAGAACAGTATATCACTTTAATACAGGGAATCATGGTCAGGTTGGTAATAATAGTAGTAGTTCAGAAGGCATAGTGTGAGCCTGAGGACTAACTTTCTTCCTGGGGCCACTGTTTGTCAGAAGTGGGTGTCACAACACAGCACAGGGACAGAAATTGTCATGTAGAGTGTGGATAAAAGATAATTGTTTAGCAGTGGCCAAAACCTTTAAAAGATGAGTGGACCTGAGATTAGTCCAGGTCAAAGAGTAATTTAAAGAAGATGCTACTAAGTCTGGTACATATCAACTTTTCTAAACTTTCACCAGGACTTTCTTATGAGTCTTGTGCCCTGGGTATGGGGAGTTGCAGTCAGTGTTGTGGATTAACTAGAAGACTTGAGTGGTCATCTGTGAGACTCACTGGGAATGATGCAGGTGGCCATCAGGCCTGGGACTTGAGTGGAGGTTAAGAGAGCGTTGTTGGCTGTGACTAATGAATGAACATCAACTGCAGCATAAGAGGAGGTGGGCTATAGATATTTGAGATCTGGTTATTGTTCTTAATAGTTGAGGTTGAAAGAAATAAACAGTCATGGAGAGAGGCCTACATAGCAGGAATCAAGGCTGTGTCTATAAGTGTGGACTATCAAAGTCTGGGCAGTGCTTGATCCTGATTCAATATGGCAATCATTCTCTGTACCAGACATGCTGACTAATCAATAAAAGGCCAGGAGATCCTGATAGGGGCTGGGGCTGGGGAAGTGCAGGTTTTAAGAGAGGTGTGGTAGAAAGAGTGATGTGCACTCAGAGAGGGAATGTGAATTCATGGCCACAGCACCATGTCATTGATAATGAGTGACCGAAGAAAGAGTCTATTTCAGTGGTTCCTAGATGTAACAATAAGGTAAGAGAGAACTAGATTTTGGAGGTGGTGAACTATAATTTTGGAAAAGAAGGTTATTAGGAAAAAATTTATCCACAAAACAGCATATTTGCATTTCCATTGAAATGGTGCCTCTGGGAAGGAAGCTGTGTGAGATGAGTGTTGTTCAGGTAACTATGTTCAGCAGGTAGTACAAAGCAATGGCCTCACCAACTGGGATTGGGATCAAAAGGGTGACGTGAGTTTCTTAGAGGGATTATCTGAGGGACTACAATACTATTTCCTGAGAAAACAGTACCAAATCACTCACACTGTCTTTATGTCCAATATCCCTCACTAACCTATGCTTTTGACGCCCAATCTATCGATAAGAGGCAGTGTGGCCTACATGGGAGAGCCCAAGCTCAGGTATCTTCTATCTACTCAACTGCCTTAATTGTTGTTGGAAGAAAAATATCAGCACGAATATAAGAAGACAGTTCCTTTCATGAAGTTAATGCCTGGCATTTTCTCAAATGTGAAGAATGGAAAGAACAGATGTATTTGGAGGGTTGGTAGTGGGATAGACTTATAATATTGGGAGTGACTCTGATCATGAGCTGTACTGTCCTCATTATGACAGGCTGTGAACTTTGAGGATGTGGCCATTACCTTCTCTCAGGAAGAATGGGGGCTCCTTGATGAGGCTCAGAGACGTCTATACTACGATGTGATGCTGGAAGTGTTGTCCCAGTGTCCTGAGGTGATGATCTCTCTTCCTTTATTCCTCAGGTATAGCTTTTTCTCTCCCACAGCCAGAACATTACCTCTGCTAATTTGCCCCACTGTCCTGTCAAATGTGCTGTGGCTGCCAGCCTAGTCAAAGGACTCCAAGATAATCTATAACACCTATTATCTCAAAAGGTACATTAAGTGTTAGGGAGTCAGGCGTCTTGCAGTCAGCTTATTGTGTCTCAGTTTGCACTTTCTCTTCAAGGGAAACTAACAGTGTCCACATGCATGTCTTTAACTTCAACACTTTCTCTAGGTAAGGGTTCTTTGTGGCAGCTTCTGCCATATTATGGTTTTTATCAACATGAACAATGGGCTGTTCTTGTAAGGCCCCCATTCAAATGCAGTAATATTTTCTTCCCTGAATAATATAGCAAACTGTGTGGCTCAGGCCCAGTGCTGACTGCTCACTACTTCATCATCTGTTCCTCTGCCTTGTGCCTCTGCAGTATTCTGCAACATTGGCTTGCACATGTGTTATGAGTTACACTTACATATGTGCTAAAGAATTTTCAAAACTTACTACTACTTTGTTGATATTTACTTGAAGTAAGATGGGATCAACCTCTTTCCCATCTCTCTCGGTCCCCAACAGATAAGTCATGGTGAATGCTGTTAGGTAAAGGATGAGCTGGAGATCCATATTCTAATCCATGTGGTGCTTCGTATGTTTGTATCATATTTCTTTTGAGGCCTCCTTGTCTTGGGATTTTCATTAGCCCAAAAACGTCACAAGAGCCTATTTTTTTATTTTTTTTTTTACAAGAGCCTCTTATTCATTCTTCCTGCACATCTTTTATACTTAAATAATTTCATAGAACCAATGTGTAATGTGTAATACACTTTTACAATGAGACTTCCCCTGTCACACAGTCAATATTCATTTTCTCATCATTTCTCACTTTTCAGGTTGCTGGCATAAAATGGATTATGAGGAGGCCTGTTCACAAAGAAAGTCACAGGACAGGGCTTCTAAGACAACTCCAGCCACCCAGAGAACCCCTCTGTGTAAGCAGTGTTTCTCTGTGTTACACCATATTTTTCACCTAACTGGTTCACATTCAACATACTTTGAGCAGAAAACCATGTGTAGTGATACATGTGTTGGAGACTTCTGTTTCAGTGCATATCCTCACCAGCACCAGTGGAGTAAATGTGGACTTCTAGAATTCTGAGGATCAGGGTCTTCCTAGAATTTGGAGGAAGGGAGGATAGCTAGAATTCTGGGGAATAAGGTATTTCTAGAAATCTGAGAAAGAAAGTACTTACAGAATTCTGTGGAATAGACAGTTTCTAGAACTCTGTGGAATAGGGGATTTGTAGAATTCTGTGGAAGATATTACTAGTAGAATTCTATGGATGACAGGCTTTCTAGAATTCTGTGGAATAGGGGATTTCTATCATTCTGTGGAAGAGTTGACATCTAGAAATCTGTAGAATAGGGAATTTCTAGAATTCGGAGTACAGGAGGACTTCTACAATTCTGTGGAATAGGGTATTTCTAGAAATCTGAAGAGAGGACCTCTAGAATTCTGTGGAAGAGAGGATTTCTAGAATGCTGTGGCCGATTTGACTTCTCGATTCTATAGAATAGTAGATTTCTGGAATTCAGAGGAATGGAGGACTTCTATAATTCTGTGGGATAGGGATTTTCTAGAATTCCAATTAAATGAGGGCTTCCACAATTCTGTGGAATAGAGAATTTCTAGAAATCTGAAGAGAGGATTAGAGGATTTTTAGAATGCTGTAGAAGAGAGGATTTCAGGAATCGGAACATCCTGAATTCTGTGGAAGAGCAGACTTATAAAATTCTATGCACTGGAAGATTTCTAGAATTCTGTGTAAGAGATGATTTCTAGAATTGGAGGAAGCTAGGATTTCTACAACTCTGTGAAATAGAGTATTTCTGGAAATGAGGAAGAGAGGACATATAGAAATCTGAGGAATAGAGTATTTCTAGAATTCTGTGGAATATGAGATTCCTGGAATTCTGAGCAATAGAGGATATCTGGAATTCTGTGGAATATGTGATTTCTTGAATTGGGAGCAAGGGAGGTCTTCTAGAATTCTAAGGAATAGGGGATTTCTAGAATTTGGAGGAAGGGAGAACAGCTAGAATTCTGTGGAAGAGGGTACTTATAGACATCTGAGAGAGGACTTACAGAATTCTGTGGAATAAAGGGTTTCTATTATTCTGTGGAATATGGGATTTGTAGAATTCTATGGAAGAGATTACTTGTAGAATTCTGTGGATGAGAGGCTTTCTAGAATACTGTAGAATAGGGGATATCTAGAATTCTTTAGAATAGAGCTTTTCTAGAATTGTGTGGAATAGGTGATTTCTAGAATTATGTGGAATAGATTTCTAGAATTCTGAGGGAGGATTTATAGAATTCTGTGGAAGATAGGAATTCTACAATTCTGTGGAGGAGAAGCTTTCTACAATTCTGTAGTATAGAGTACTTCCAAAATTCCATGGAATGGAGCATTTCTATAATTCTTTGGAATAGGAAATTTCTATTATACTAGGGAAGAGATTACTTGTAGAATTCTGTGGCAGAGAGAATTTCTAGAATTCTGTGGAATAGGGGATTTCTAGAAATCCGATAAAAAGACTACCATAATTCTGTGGAAGAGAAGATTTTTAGAACTCTGTGGAGGAAAGGACTTATATAATTCTATAGAATAGAGAATTTCTAGAATTCTGTGGAATAGTGGGTTTCTAGAATTTTGTGGAATAGGGGATTTGTAGAATTCTGTGGAAGAAATTGTAGAATTCTGTGGATGAGAGGCTTTTTATAATTCTGTAGAATAAGATATTTCTAGAATTTTGTGGAAAAGAGAGTTTTTAAAATTCAGTGGAATATGGGATTTCTATTTTTTTTTAATATATATTTTATTGATTTTGTACAGAGAGGAAGGGAGAGAGACGGAGAGCCAGAAACACTGATGAGAGAGAGTCATCGATCAGCCGCCTCTTGCACACCCCCCACCAGGGATATGCCCGCAACCAAGGTACATGCCCTTGACCGGAATCGAACCCTGGACCTTTCAGTCCCCAAGCCGACGCTCTATCCACTGAGCCAAACCGGTCTCGGCGGAATATGGGATTTCTAGAATTCTTTAGAATAGAGCTTGTCTAGAATTCTGTGGAATAGATTTCCAGAATTCTGAGGAAGGATGTATAGAAATCTGTAAGAGAGGATTTCTGGAATTCTGTGGAATAGAAGCTTTCTACAATTTGGTAAAAGAGTACTTACAATATTCTGTGGAATAGAGCATTTCTATAATTCTGTGGAACAGGAGATTTCTACTATTGTGTGGAAGAGATTACGTGTAGAATTCTGTGGTAGAGAGAATTTCCAGAATTCTGTGGAATGGGGGATTTCTATAAATCTGAGGAAGAAAGGACTTCTAGAATTCGGTTAAAGATAAGATTTTTAGAATCCTGTGGAAGAAAGGATTTATATAATTCTGTGGAATAGAGCATTTCTAGAATTCTGTGGAATAGTGGGTTTCTAAAATTCTGTGGAAGAAAGGACTTCTGGAATTCTGTGGAATAGTGAAATTCCAGAAATCTGTGGAAGAGTGGACTTTTAGAATTCTATAAATCTGAGAGAAGACATTTGGAATTCGGTGGAAAAGTGGATTTCTAGATTTCTGTGGATGAGAGGTCTTACAGAATTGTGTGGAAGAGTTGACTTCTAGAATTCTGTAGAATAGGGGATTTCTAGAATTCTTTAGAATAGAGCTTGTCTAGAATTCTGTGGAATAGATTTCTAGAATTCTGAGAAAGGATGTACAGAAATGTGTGAAAGAGAGGATTTCTAGAATTCTGTGGAATAGAAGCTTTCTAGAATTCTGTAGAATAGAGTACTTACAAAATTCTGTGGAATAGAGCATTTCTATAATTCTGTGGAATAGGAGATTTCTACTATTCTGTGGAAGAGATTATGTGTAGAATTCTGTGGCAGAGGGAATTTCTAGAATTCTGTGGAATGGGGTTTTTCTAGAAATCTGAGGAAGAAAGGACCTCTAGAATTCGGTGGAAGAGAAGATTTTTAGAATTCTGTGGATGAAAGTATTTATACAATTCTGTGGAATAGAGGATTTCTAGAATTCTGTGGTATAGAGGGTTTCTAAAATTCTGTGGAAGAAAGGACTTCTGGAATTCTGTGGAATAGTGAACTTCCAGAATTCTGTGGAAGAGGAGTTTTATAATTTTAAAAATCTGAGAGAGGATTTCTAGAATTCTGTGGATGAGAGGTCTTATAGAATTCTGTGGAATAGAGGATTCAGAATTCTGTGGAAGAGGAGATTTCTAGAATTCTATGGAATTGTTGACTTTAAGAATTCTGTGGAGTAGGGGATTTCTAGAATTCAGAGGAAAGGGGGATTTCTACAATTCTGCTGAATAGTGATTTTCTAGAAATCTGAAGAGAGGACTTCTAGAATTCTGTGGAAGAGAGGATTTCTAGAATTTTGTGGAAGAGAGGCCATATAGAATTCATTGGAATAGAGGATTTTTAGAATTCTGTGGAAGAGTTGACTTATGAAAATCTGTGGAAGAGGAGATTTTTAGAATTCGGAGGAATGGAGGACTTCTATAATTTTGTGGAATACAGAATTTCTAGAATTCAGAGGAAAGGAAGACTTCTACAATTCTGTGAAATAGGGATTTTCTAGAAATCTGAAGAGATGACTTGTAGAATTCTTTGGATGAGATGATTTCTAGAATTTTGTGGAAGAGAGGCCTTCTAGAATTCTGTGGAATATAGGATTTTTAGAATTCTTTGAAATAGAGGACTTTAGGAATCCTTTGAAATAAGGAACATCCAGAATTCAGTGGAAGAGTGAACTTTTAGAATTCTACAAATCTGAGAGAGGATTTCTAGAATTCAGTAGAAGAGAGCATTTCTAGAATTCTGTGGATGAGAGGTCTTATGGAATTCTGTGGAATAGAAGATTTAGAATTCCCTAGAAGAAAGGATTTATAGAATTCTGTGGAAGAGAGGACTTGAAGAATTCTGTGGAATGGAGTAATTCTAGAATTTTGTGAAGAGAGGCCAGATAGAATTTAGAGGAATAGAGGATTTAGAGAATTCTGTGGAAGAGAGGACTTCAGGAATCCTGCGGAAGATGGAACATCCAAAATTCTGTGGTAGAGTGGACTTCTAGACTTCTGAGAAATAGGGGATTTCTATCATTCTGTGGAATGGGTGATTTCTTGAATTCTGTGGAAGAGAGGATTTCTAGAATGCTGTGGAAGAGTTGCCTTCTAGAAATCTGTACAATAGTGGATTTCTAGAATTCGGAGGACAGGAGGACTTCTACAATTCTGTGGAATAGGGAATTTCTAGAAATCTGAAGAGAGGACTTCTAGAATTCAGTGGAAGAGAGGATTTATAGAATTTCATGGAAGAGAGGCCATATAGCATTCAGCGGAATAGAGGATTTTTAGAATGCTGTGGTAGAGAGGACTTCAGGAATCCTGTGGAACACAGAACATCCAGAATTCTGTGGAAGAGCGGACTTTTAAATTTGTGTGGAATAGAGTATTTCCAGAATTCTGTGGAAGAGATGATTTCTAGAATTGGAGAAAGGGAGGATTTCTACAACTCTGTGAAATAGGATATTTCTAGAAATGAGGAAGAGGGGGACTTATAGAAATGAGGGGAATAGAGTATTTATAGATTTCTGTGGAATAGGAGATTTTGGAATTCTGAGGAAGAGGATATCTGGAATTCTGTAGAATAGTGGATCTCTCAAATTAGGAGGAAGGTAGGACTTCTAGAATTCTGTAGAATAGGTGATTTCTAGAATTTGGAGACAGGGAGGATAGCTAGAATTCTGTGCAAGAGGGTATTTGTAGAAATCTGAGAAAGAGAGGACTGACGGAATTCTTTGTATGAGAGGCTTTCTAGAATTCTATGAAATATGTGATTTCTAGAATTTTCTGGAAAAAAAGAATTTTTAGAATTCTGTGGAATAGGGGATTTCTAGAATTTTTTAGAATGGAGCTTCTCTAGAATTCTTTGTCATAGAAGATTTATAGAATTCTGTGGAATAGATTTCTAGAATTCTGAGGGAGCGTGTATAGAAATCTGTGGAAGAGAGGATTTCTAGAATTCTGTGGAATAGTGGGTTTCTAAAATTCTGTGGAAGAAAGACTTCTGGAATTCTGTGGAATACTGCAATTCCAGAAACCTGTGGAAGAGTGGACTTTTAGAATTCTACAAATCTGAGAGAAGACATTTGGAATTTGGTAGAAAAGTGGAATTCTAGAATTCTGTGGATGAGAGGTCTTAATGAATTCTGTGGAAGAGTTGACTTCTACAATTCTGTGGAATAGGGGATTTCTAGAATTTTGTGGGAGAGAGAATTTTTAGAAATCCGTGGAGTATGGGAGTTCTAGAATTCTTTAGAAAAGAGCTTTTCTAGCAACAAGCAATTCCCTGAAAGAAAGGACTGTAAAATTACAGCGGGGAGAGTAGGGAGATCTGGGGGAGATAAGAGATCAACTGAAGGACTTGTACACATGCATATAAGTACAACCAGTGGACACAAAACTCTGGTTAGGGAGGGTATGTATGGGAGGCGGGGGCAATGTTAAAATATGTACACAGATAATAATTTAATTTAAAAAAAAGAAAAAATAATAAAATAAAATATGCAGATTGAAAAAATATATATATCCTCAGATGAGGATTAACAAAAATAAGTGTAAAAATTAAATTAATATTCACCAGCTTGATTTAACTATAATTATGATTTCTCTCCAATCCCTTTCCTTTGCATCTATTTATCTATCGTGAATATACAGAAACTCAAACGCTTGAGTTCACACTGTACACACAGCTATTTATTAACTTTATTTATATTTTTACTTAATGTTATACTATGAGTATTTTACGTTATTAAAATTTATTTATAACCATAAAAAAGGAAAAAGAAAAGAGCCTTTCTATAATTGAGAGGAAGGGAGAACTGTTAGAATTCTTTGTAATAAGGGATGTCTAGAACTCTATGGAGTAGAGGACATCTAGAATTCTGTATAATAGGGGATTTCTAGAATTCAGAGGGAAAAAGGACTTCTAGAATTCTGTGGAATAGGGGATTCTTAGAAATCTTAAGAGAGTACTTCTAGAATTCTGTGGAAGATATGATTTCAAGGATTTTGTGGAAGAGAGGCCTTCTAAAATTCAGTGGAATATAGGATTTTTAGAATTCTTTGGAAGAGAGGACTTCAGGAATCCTGTGAAATAGGGAACATCCAGAATTCAGTGGAAGAGTGGACTTTTAGAATTCTACAAATCTGAGAGAGGACTTCTAGAATTCGGTGGAAGAAAGGATTTCTAGAATTCAGTGGATGAGAAGTCTTATGGAATTCTGTGGAAGAATTTCTATCAATCTGTGGAATAGATGATTTATAGAATTCTGTGGAATGGAGGATTTCTAGAATTTTGTGGAAGAGAGGCGATATAGAATTCAGCGGAATAATTTAGAGAACTCTGTGTAAGAGAGGACTTCAGGAATCCTGCGGAATACGGAATATCCAGAATTATGTGGTAGAATGGACTTCTAGACTTGTGAGGAGTAGTGGATTTCTAACCTTCTGTGGAATAGATGATTTCTAGAATTCTGTGGAAGAGTTGTCTTCTAGAAATCTGTAGAATAGGGGATTTCTAGAATTTGGAGGGCAGGAGTACTTCTATAATTCTGTGGAATAGGGAATTTCTAGAAATCAAAAGAAAGGAGGAATTCTATAATGCTGTGGGTTAGGGAGTTTCTAGAAATCTGAAGAGAGGACTTCTAGAATTCTGTGGAAGAGAGGACTTCTAGAATTTTGTGGAAGATAGGCCATATAAAATTCAGTGGAATAGAGGATTTTTAGAATGCTGTAGAAGAGAGGACTTCAGGAATCCTGTGGAATACTGAACATCCAGAATTCTGTGGAAGAGCGGAATTCTAAAATTCTTTGGAAGCGAGGACTTTTGAAATCCTGTGAAATAAGGAACATCCAGAATTCAGTAGAAGAGTGGACTGTTAGAATTCTAGAAATCTGAGAGAGGACTTCTAGAATACTGTGGATGAGAAGTCTTAGAGACTGCTGTGGAATAGAAGATTTAGAATTCTGTGGAAGAAAGTATTTATAGAATTCTGTGGAAGAGAGGACTTGAAGAATTCTGTGGAAGAATTTCTATCATTCTGTGGAATAGATGATTTATAGAATTCTGTGGAAGAAAGGATTTCTAGAATTTTGTGGAAGAGAGGCCATATAGAATTCAGTGGAATAGAGAATTCTGAGAATTCTGTGCAAGAGAGGACTTCAGGAATCATGAGGAATATGGAATATCCACAATTTTGTGGTAGAGTGTACTTCTAGAATTTTGTGCAATAGGGCATTTCTATTATTCTATGGAATGGATGATTTATACAATTTTGTGGAAGAGAGGATTTCTAGAATTCTAAGGAATAGTTGATTTACAGAAATCTGTAAAATAAGGGATTTCTAGAATTCAGAGGACAGGAGGACTTCTACAATTCTGTGGAATAGGGAATTTCTAGATTTCAGAGGAAAGAAGGACTTCCACAATTCTGAAGAACAGGGAATTTCTAGAAATCTGAATAGAGGACATACTGACAAAGCTCTGCTGTGACTCGCAATAGCTCCTCAGACTCACATAAACATAATTCTCCATGGCCGTCACTCTACTCACACTTCTCTGATACCTTGAACCATCCCACTGCCCACATTCTATTGAGAATCCCTTGGCGAACACTCCCTACATTCCATTGTGACATGCCAGGAATATCAATTTCTTTTATGACCATAACACAGGATGCCTTCAAATCTCCTCTCCCCACAGTAATATCCAGTATTTCTAGTTGCCCATTATCATCTCTCTGAAGCAATGACTTCTTTGGACAATTCTCCCCTGTAACACATAAGAAAGCCCAATGTCCATACTCCACTCTTATGTTTCATGGCTCTCACAGGGCAGATTGCAATGGAACAACTGAAGTGTCCTTCTAGCCACCCATCCATCGTGATGCCTCAAGGCATTCAGTTACCATGGTTTCCTTTACCATTCCCAGATGGTCCCACTGCACATTTTCCATTCTCACACTTCAAGTCTGATGACTACAAACAAATGTAAAACTTGAGAACACTTGCTCTCCTTACTTTACTATGAAATGTTCAGAGCTTTCAAGCACATCTTTCATTGGTGAACCTCTCAGCTTCTACTCTCCACATTCTACTTCAATTTGTCCAAGGCTACTACATCCAACACTTCATTATGATAATTCAGAGGGATAGGGATCCCTTTCCACAATCCAATGTGACAGCACAGGTCTTCAACATGCCATTATAACTCTCCAAAATCCCTCTGAGAACTTTCCACTGAGTCAATAATGGTTCTCACTGCCCACACATGACTCTGACACCTTCAGGTCTACTGCTGTCACACTTCATGCCTCCCACTCCTCACAAACTGCTGTGCTTCCCCATGGCTCCCATTCCCAACCCTTTTCTCTGGAAAGCACAAGGTTCACACTCTCAATGCACTCATGTGACTCCCCAGGTCTCCCCTAGTCCACACTACTCTGTCATCACTGCTGAGCTCTCAAAGGGCACAACTGGAAGTGAGACCTGAGAGAAGCAAGGGACAGAAACTTATATGACATTCGAGGGCCTCCAAATAACAAACACCACAGGATTAGACAAGATCTCCCAAGGGCCACACAGTCCCATCCATCTGCTGGCCTTACAACATACAACAGTGAGAGCACAGGACTCCCGCTGCCCGCTCCAATGGTCCCCCACTTCGGTAACTGAGGGGTACTGAAGGCCACAGTATACAGTGACACCTTCAGAACTTACAATGGCTTCACTGTACTGGGAAACCTGCAGTTTCTTTCTGTCCATCATATCCATTAACCCCCAAGACTCACACAGCCAATATCCACTGGGACACATTCAGGACTCCCATTTTACCCTCTGTGGTTGGTTCCAATGGTGCTCAATGTGCTGCATTTTTTCTTGTTATAAATCATCTCCTGAGGATATTACTTTCCACTGTCTCTTAAAGGCAACAGTGGAAAAGTGGAAGTCAGAAGGGGTAGGGATAGCTAGAGAGACACACATCAACTGCTTGCCCAAGGTGCATGCCCCAATGGAGGTTGTGGCAATTCCACAACCCAAGTTCATGCCCTTGATCTGCTGTCACCAACACCCCATCAAGCCCCACGGGGTGGGGGGTGTGGGGAGGGCATGGCCTCCAGTCCCCTAGTGAAGTCTTAGGTTCCCCCAACCTGGCACAAGGGTGTGAGGGCGTGAGGCTGTGAGGGCGTGATGGCCATTTGCCTATTAGCTCTTTATTGTATAGGATTGTTTACATTTGCTCGGTTATTATAGATGTTACCTGGTGCACATTTTCATAGTTTGGTTTTTTTTAAGTAATTGTTTTTGCTATGTAATTTACAGAGTCCTCAAATATATTTGTCATTCTAGTTTCTTTCTGCTCCTATAACAAGCATAAATTGAAGAATTTTTATATAAAAAAGTAAACTTTTGCCCATATAGAATTTAGTAGAATAGAGGATTTTTACAATTCTGTGGAAGAGAGGACTTCAGGAATCCTGTGGAATACGGAACATCTAGAATTCTGTTGTAGAGTGGACATCTATAATTCTGTGGAATAGGGGATTTCATCATTCTGTGTAATACATGATTTATAGAATTCTGTGTAAGAGAGTATTTCTAGAAATCTGTGGAAGAGTTGAATTGTAGAATTCTGTAGAATAGGGGATTTGTAGGATTCGGAGGAATGGAGGGCTTCTACAATCCCGTGGAATAGGGAATTTCTAGAAATCTATAGAGAGGACTTCTAGAATTCTGTGGAAGAGGGGATTTCTAGAATTTTGTGGAAGAGATGACTTCAGGAATCCTGTGGAATATGGAACATCCAGAATTCTGTGGAAGAGTGGACTTCTAGAATTCAGTGAAATAGGGTTTTTCTAGAATTGGAGAAAGGGAAGATTTCTACAACTCTGTGAAATAGGGTCTTTCTAGAAATGAGGAAGAGAGGACTTCTCAAAATCTGTGGAATAGAGTATTTCTAGAATTCTTTGGAATAGGGAATTTCTGGAATTCTGAGGAAGAGAGGATATCTGGAATTTTGTAGACTAGATTTCTCAAATTAGGAGGGAGGACTTCTAGAATTCTTAGGAATAGGAAATTTCTAGAATTTGGAGGAAAGAAGGACAGCTAGAATTCTGTGTAATAGGGTATTTCTAGAAATCTGAGAAAGAGAGGACTTACAGAATTCTGTGGAATAGACTGTTTCTAAAACTCTGTGGAATAGGGGGTTTGTAGAATTCTGTGGAAGAGTTTACTTGTAGAATTCTGTGGAATAGGGGATTTCTAGAATTGCGTGGAAAAGAGAATTTTTAGAATTCTGTGAAATACAAGATTTCTAGAATATTTTAGAATAGAGCTTTCCTAGAATTCTATTGAATAGGGAATTTCTAGAATTTATAAAATAGATTTCTAGAATTCTGAGGGAGGATGTATAGAAATCTGTGGAAGAGAGGATTTTTAGAATTCTGTGGAATGGAAGCTTTCTAGAATTCTCTAGAATAGGGTACTTACAAATTTTCGTGGAATAGAGCATTTCTATAATTCTGTGGAATAGGAGATTTCTATTATTCTGTGGAAGAGAATACTTGTAGAATTCTGTGGCAGAGAGGATTTCTAGAAATCTGAGTAAGAAAGGACTTCTAGAATTCTGTGGAAGAGAAGATTTTTAGAATTCTGTGGGGAAAAAAGATTTATAGAATTCTGTGGAATAGTGGACTTCTACAATTCTGTGGATTAGAGGATTTCTTGATTTTTGTGGAAGAGATAATTTTTAGAAATCTGTGGAATATGGGAGTTCTAGAATTCTTTAAAATCGAGCTTTTCTATAATTCAAAGGAAGGGAGGAATTTTAGAATTCTTTCTAATATGGGATTTCTAGAACTCTAAGGAATAGAGGACTTCTTCGATTCCGTGGAATAGGGGATTTCTAGAATTTGGAGAAAGGGAGGAAAGCTAGTATTCTGTGGAATGGGGTATTTCTATAAATCTGAGAAAGAGAGGACTTCTAGAATTCTGTGCAAGAGAAGGTTTCTAGAATTTTGTAGAATAGAGTATCTTTAGAATTCTGTGGAAGAGAGGACTTCAGGAATTTTGTGGAATAAGAAACATCCAGAATTCTGTGGTATAGTGGACTTCTATAATTCTGTGTAATAGGAGATTTCTATCATTCTGTGGAATAGATCATTTATAGAATTCTGTGGAAGAGAGGATTTCTAGAATTCTCTGGAAGAGTTGACTTCTAGAATATTGTAGAATAGGGGATTTCTAGAATTTGGAGCAATGGAAGACTTCTACAATTCTGTGGAATAGGGAATTTCTGGAATTTGGAGGAAAGGAGGACTTATACAATTCTGTGAAATAGGGGATTTATAGAATTCTGAGGAAGTGATGATTTCTAGAATTGGAGGAAGGGAGGTTTTCTACAACTCTGAAATAGGGTATTTCTAGAAATGAGGAAGAGAGGACTTATAGAAATCTGTGGAATAGAGTACTTCTAGAATTCTGTGTTATAGGAGATTTCTGGAATTCTGAAGGAGATATCTGGAATTCTGTAGAATAGGGGATTTCTCAATTGGGAGGAATGAGGGACTTCTAGAATTCTGAGGAATAGGGGATTTCTAGAATTTGGAGGAAGGAAAGTCAGCTAGAATTCTGTGGAATAGGGTATTTATAGAAATCTGAGATAGAGAGGATTTACAGAATTCTGTGGAATAGGAGATTTGTAGAAATCTGTGGAAGAGATTACTTGTAGAATTCTGTGATAAGATGCTTTCTAGAAGTCTGTGGAATAGGGTGGTTCTTGAAATCTGAGACAAGCCTGGGTCTTGGCTGGGAAACCAACTAGGCATACCTGTTGCTGAGGGCTTTTTTCCTCCTGCCCCATGCCCCTGAAGTAATGCAAGTTCCTGATGCCTACCACCACATAACACCTGAAATCATAAAACTGGAAGAAAACATGAGAGTAAACTCTTTGGCATCATTTGTCATTGTTTCCTTGGCAGGAGAAATAGGAAAACTTAACAAATGGAATGACAACAAACTAAAGAGTTATTGAACAGTGAAGGAAATCAACAAAATGAAAAGACAACCTACTTAATGCATGAAGGTATTCTCCAATGATATATCTGATAACCAATTAATATCCAAAGTATTTAAGGAACTCATATATCTTATTACTAAACAAATCCAACAATCTGATGAAAAAGGGGCGAAGTCACTGGATAGACACTGCTCAACTAGGACATACAGATGCCAATAGACATGTGAAAAAAATGCTCATTGCCACTAATTGCCAGGGAAATGCAAAATAGAATCACAATGAGGTAACCCCTCACACCTGTCAGAATGGCTGTCATCAATATACCAACATGTTGGCAGGAATGTGGAGAAGATGGGACACTTGAGCACTGTGGGTGGGGTTCTAAATTGGTGCAGCCATTGTGGGGGGAAATACGGTGGTTCTTAAAAAACTTAAAAGTAGAATTACCATATGATGCAGCAATTTCACTTCCGGGTATTTATTTAGAAAATACAAAACAGTAATTTGAAGAACATATTGAAATATACTGGCAACCATACTTTGGTAAAAACTGCCGTTTAAATTTTAACCCTGCTAAGTCTGGCCCCTGCATCTGATTAAAACACAGGGTACTTACCTCAGCTTCCAGGTGGAGACCTGGAGACTAAGGCAATTTTCCCTTGCCTGGGACAAGGACCACAGGAGATTGATTCCCACTGACTCAGTAGCGTCAGGGATAGAAACTGTAGATAACCTTTAGAGACTAACTGCTGAGCTCTGCTTTTGTTTTATTGGCTATTGAAAGATAGGGCCACATTCTACTGTTCAGCAGGATGTGACTGGGAACCAACCCTGCAGGCTGTCCACAGTCTTTAGAATTTAACCTTTAGGATTTAGGAACAAAGAAAAATTCTTGCGGTTTAGGTCTTTAAAAAGACTTGCCTACACCTGGAACAGTGCAGTCATATAGAGTCCATCTGCGTGTGGCGCTCTTGTGAATGTCCTGGCCAGTTTTTATTTCAATAAATTCTTGCCTGCTTTTTTTAAATTAATCATCAGACCCCGGTGGTCTTATTTTGAACCCAGGTTTCGACCCCACAACAATATGCACCCTATGTTCATCAAAGCAGTATTTACAATAAACACAAGCAACTTACATGTTCATTGATAAATGAGCAGATGTTTATGTGGTACATATATACATTGGAATATTACTCAGGCATAAAAAGAATGAAGTCTTGCCATTTGCAACAACATGTATAGTCTTAGTTGGTATTGTGCTAAGTGCAGTAAGTTAGACAAAGAAGACAAACACCATATGATTTCACTTATACATGGAATCTAAAAAAACAAAATAAATGAACAAACAAAATGGAAACAAATTCATAGATACAGAGAACAAATAAATGGTTGCCAAAGGGAGCAGGTTGAGGTGATAGGTGACAAAGGGGAATGGATTAAGATATTCAAATTGCCAGATAAGAAAACTGTTACAGGGATGTATGTGAAGTACAGCGTAGAGAACATAGTCAATAATAGATATATTTTTTAAAATGTTTTTATTTATTTCAGAGAAGGAAAAGAAGAGGGAGAGAGAGACATCAACAATGACAGAGAATCATCTATCGTCTGCCTCATGCACATCCTGTACTGGGGATCAAGCCTACCTGGGCATGTACCCTGATCAGCAATCCAACTGTGACATCCTGGTTCCTGGGTCAATGCTCAACCACTAAGCTATACCACCGGGCAGTACCAATATTTTAATCACTATGCATGTTGTCAGAATAATTGGAGTGGTCATTTTGCAAATTATATGAATATCTTATGACTATGTTGTACACCTAAAACTATTACAATACTTTATGTCAACTGTGATTTAAAAATTAAAATAAATTTTAAAAGAGAAATACATTTGAAGCTTAAGAAAAAGCTATGTCAATATACAAAAGCTACATTTATTACATACGACTATTCATCTTTAGAAAGTATATAAAATTATTTAGTGGGCTAAGTACCTGAATATACAAGCCTTCAGCTATATATATAGCTATATACAACATTTCAAGCATATATATAATTCACCTATAAATTACCCTACAATTTATACAAGTATATACAATTTTCCAAACATATAAACAACTAGCAATAACTATTCAACTATATATACAGCTATATACAACTTTTCAATTATACATCCATTTACAAGTATTCAGCTAATGTACAGCTCTAGACAACTATGAAAGTAAACATACAGCAGTGATACACAAGTATTCAACTATTTATACAACTGTATACAGCTATCAATCATATGTAGTTGAATGCAACTATTCAATCATATGTACATCTATATAATTCAACCCTATATACAATTACATAGAACTCTTTAACTATACATACAACTCTTAAAGCAATATACAGGGATATACCAATATCAAACCAAATATATAAAGGTAAATATGTACAGTTATGAAAATGTGTTAAATATACAAAAGCTATATGCAGTAATTCAATTATAAATCTATACAAACGTAAGCACTTTTCAACCATGTATACATGTGTACATACAACTATTCTATATACAACCATATACAATATTTCAACTAAATAAATAACTGCTTTGTATACTTATTCAACTCAGTATACCACTGCATACAACTACTAAATAAAACTCTCAATGCTATTTATATACAGGCATGTAAACTAAGCAACATTTATATACAACTATTAATATATACATGTATAAAAACAACTTAACTATACAAATATATCTCTTCAACTGTTATATACAATTATTCAACGAAATATACATTAGCTATTCAATTCTATATACATCTACATACAACTCTTTAACTATACATATAACTCTTAAACTAATATACGGGAATATGCAACCATTAAACCAAACATATACAGCTAAATACAACCATTTAACTATATATACAGTTCACCTATATATACTGTTATATACAATTATTCAACTAAATATACTACAGACATATACAACTATTTAACTATACCTACAATTATAAACAACTATTCAACTATTTAAAGCCTTATGAAACTATTTGAACACATAAACCTATATATGATTACTAGAGAAAATACACCTAGATACTACTATTTAAATATATATATACACACAAATATATATGTATAGATATGTATATATACACACACAGCTATGTGAAACAGTTCATCTTTATATACACAATTCAACTAAATATACAGATACTATAAATACTAGCTTTTCAATTATATGTACAACTATACATAACTATCCATTGTATGTAAAGCAATGTAAATCTATTCAATCACATATATTGCTATACTAGAGGCCCAGTGCATGAAATCCGTGCACAGAGGCGGGGGGGGGGGGGGGGCTGTCCCTCAGCCCAGCTTGCACCCTCTCCAATCTGTGACCCCTAGAGGGATTTCTGACTGCCCCTTTAGGCCAATCCCACCAGTCAGACATCCCTCTCACAATCCAAGATTGCTGGCTCCCAACTGCTCACCTGCCTGCCTTCCTGTTTGCCCCTAACTGCCCTCCCCTGCAGGTTTGGTCCCCCCAACTGCTCTCCACTGCAGGCCTGGTTCCCCCCATCCAACTGCTCTTCCTTGCAGTTCCGGTCACCCCTATCTTCCCTCTTCTGCTGGCCTGGTCCCTCCCAACTACCCTCCCCTGCTGGCCATCTGTGTCCACATGGTGGGCAGGATTTTTGACCACATGGGGGAGCCATCTTGTGTCTTGGAGTGACGGTCAATCTGCATATTACTCTTGTTAGATAGGATATAAATATTCAACTATATACACAACAATATTCAACCATATTTGCAACTATGTACAACTATTCAACTGTATATGTATATATGATTACTCAAATAATAATGGTATATAGCTATATATATCAACTATTCAACTCTGTATTTAGTTATGTACAATTCAATATATATGCAATTATATTCACCTCTTTAACTACATATACAGCAACATTCAACCATTCTTATATATAGCTATATAAAACAATTTAACTGTATAGTACATCTATATACAATTATTCCACCTCATATCCATTTACTATCCTAGTATATAAATATTGAATTATATCTATACAACCACATTCAACTATTTGACCAAATATAATCTATATACACCTATTCACCTTTATGTACAGCTATACACCATTATACAACTATATATATAGCTGTGTACAATTAGTCAACCATATATACT
Organism: Nyctalus aviator; assembly: GCA_036971965.1. Lineage (NCBI taxonomy): Eukaryota > Metazoa > Chordata > Mammalia > Chiroptera > Vespertilionidae > Nyctalus > Nyctalus aviator. The sequence goes on along the minus strand of JAPZQD010000033.1, from coordinate 152,471 downwards.
ACATTCAATGATAAATTACATGTATAGTTTAACTACATATACAATTATATGACTAGAAATGCAGCTATATGCAACTGTTGAGACTTGGAAATAGTTACATACAACTATTCAGGTATACATATGTAGAGGAAATTGTTCCATGGTGTCACTGTTGACTATCTTGAAACCTGGTATCAAGCCAGAATAGACATTGTTTTCTGGAAACCCTCCTTAGAGACTCTAAACATAAATTGATGTTCATTTTTATGTAAATAAGCACACTTCACTTGCCTCCTTCTATGTGCTGGTTCCTGTAACAGGTTGTTTTTCTGACCTAGTCAAGCATGCAAATTATTTTCCCGTACTAGTACCTATGAATACTCCTCCTTTATTCTATATCAGTGGTTGTCGACTTTCTAATGCCACAACCCTTTAATACAGTTCCTCATATTATGGTGACCCCCAACCATAAAATTATTTTTGTTGCTACTTCATAACTGTAACTTTGCTACTGTTAATGAATCCTAATGTGAATGTCTGTGTTTTCCAATATCTGTGCTGTCCCATCTCCACTGTCCCATCACAACTGTCCCAACTTGGCTATCCCATCAGGTCTGTCCCATCATGACTGACCCCAGCAACCTGCCCACATGGGGGGCCTGCTCTGTCCCCCTCCAAAGCATTTCCAACTGAGCACTTGATCTTGTTCCCATGGCCCCTCCCTCTTGGTGACATCAGCACTTCGGTTTGGATGCTTAACCAAAATTCTTTCAAAAACAGCAATACATTGGCCAGAAATATGTTGTAATCAGTATCCAATTAGCTTCTCTGGTCTTTGAACATGATTTCCCTGTCTTTAAACATTGTGTTACCAATATTAAGGCTCTTTGTTGATGTATTCCTTGTGTTTCAAGCATGTTCTTAGACATTATCCTAAGTTATCATTGATATTTCCAAAGTTTGATTCATCTTTTACAGTGGTAAAAAACACAATCATTGTGAACTCCAAGTGTTTACTCTTGAAAAGATTATCACACTCACTTCTCAGCACTTTGAACTTGAATACCCAGGGAAAAATTTTGTTCTTTAGACATCAAACCCATTTGAACATGTATTATAGAGTATAAGCACATTTCTAAGTTATTTTCCTAGCCTGTCCTTCTCTGTCTCAGTGTTACACACAATTTTGTCCATTGAATGAAGCTCATTCATTTTTAATCCCAAATGTTAATTCACTATAACCCTTACCTGTACCCTCACCCTAAACCTAAACCTACTCTAAACCGTAATCCTAACCTTAAATCTGATCTCTAGTCCTAAACCAAATGCTAACCCTAATCCTAGACCTACTGCTAACCTTAGCCCTAACCCTAACCCTAATCCTAGTGCTATCCTTGATGACTTCAGCACTCCCAGCATGGCCCCTTGCCCAAACCATTTCCACCTGAGCACATGAGCTTGTCCACATGGCCCCTCCCTCTTGATGATGTCAGCACTTCCGGTTTGGATGCTTAATCACAATTCTTCCAAAAACGGCAGAAATACATATGTAATGAGTATGCAACTAGCCTCTCTGGACATTGAACATGACTTTCCTGTATTTAAACATTGTGTTACCAATATTAAGGCTCTTTGTTGATGTATTTCTTGTGTTTCAAGCATGTTCTTAGACATTAACCTAGATAATCATTGTTAATTTCCAGATTTTGATTCATCTTTTACAGTGGTTCAAGCTCATTCATTGTAAACCCCAAGTGTTTACTCATTCTGACAGGTATAATAAATGAAAACATTATCACACTCACTTCTCAATCTTTGAACACAAGTTCCCAGGGACAAATTTTGTCCTTTAGACATTAAACCCATTTGAACATGTGTCCTAGAGCAAAAACACATTTATATATATAGTACTAGTCTGTACTTGTCTGCCTCAGTGTTACACACAATTTTGTCCATTGATTGAAGCTCATTCATTTTTGAATCCAAATGTTAATTCATTAGAACCCTTACCTGTACCCTAACCCTAAACCTAAACCTATTCTATACCCTAACCCTAACCTAAGCCTGATCTCTAGCACTAACCCAAATGCTAACCCTAATCCTAGACCTAATGCTAACCCTAGCCCTAAACCTAACCCTATTCCTAGTCCTATCCTTGATGACATCAGCACTCCCAGCCAGTCCCCTGGCCCAAACCATTACCACTTGAGCACTTGAGCCTGTCAACCTGGCCCCTCCCACTTGATGACCTCACCACCCACGGTTTCAGTGACTCACCAACATTCTTTCAAAAAACGCCAACTCACTGGCACTGGAGTATAAGTGTAACCAATATGCACCTCGGTCCTCTGATTTTTGAACGTGATTTCCCTGTCATTGAACAATGTGTATTGCTAGTGTTTTTCTTTCAGCATGTTCTTGGACATTAACAGAGCTTCTTTTTGTGAGTTGCTGGAGTTTTTTAACCTTCTCCCAGTGTCTCAAGCTCCCTCATTGTGAACCGCAGGTGTTAAACACCATTTTTACATAAGTACCAGCACTTTAAATAAAACTAGTACCCTTTGAAAGAGGATCCTGCCTTTCCCAGCACTTTGGAGGCAAATTCTCAGAATATCAACCTTCAGTGGAGATGTTAAGATCCCAAATGAATTCCAAGTGTGGTGGAACACTCTTGCACATACATTCTCCTGGTCTGTAATTGTAAGGTCTATGCCACAGAATTCTAGAAAGCCTCTCATCCACATAATTCTGTAAGTCCTCTCTTTCTCAGATTTCTAGAAATACCCTATTCCACAGAATTCTAGCAGTCCTCCCTTCCTCCAAATTCTAGAAATCCCCTATTCATCAAAATTCTAGAAGTCCTCCCTTCATCCCAATTTGAGAAGTCCCCTATTCTACAGAATTCCAGATATCCTCTCTTCCTCAAAATTCCAGAAATCTCCTATACCACAGGAATCAAGAAATACTCTATTCCCCACATTTCTAAAAGTCCTCTCTTTCTCATTTCTAGAAATATCCTATTTCACAGAGTTGTAGAAATCATCCCTTCCTCCAATTCTAGAAATCATCTCTTCCACAGAATTCTAGAAATCCCCTATACCACAGAATTCTAGAAGTCCACTCTACCACAGAATTCTAAACATCTTTTATTCCGCTGAATTCTATATGGCCTCTCTTCCACCAAACTCTAGAAATTTCTATTCCACAAACTCTGCACCCCACACCTGGTGTTCCTGCAACACAAGGGGTGGGACACGGAAGATAAGCAAACACACCAAAGCTGGCCTGGGAGGTGTTGAGAGGCACAAGGTGCAGTTGAAGGCTCTGAGCCAGGGGCGCCAGAGGCCACCAGTGGCTGGAAGAGGCAGGCCAACTGCTTCCTTAGAGCCCTCAGAAGGAAAGGGGTCCCGCTGGCACTTCGATTTTTAAAAAAATATATTTTATTGACTTTTTACAGAGAGAAAGGGAGAGGAATAGAGAGTCAGAAACATCAATGAAAGAGAAACATTGAGCAGCCACCTCTTGCACACTTCCCACTGGGGATGTGCCCGCAACCAAGGTACATGCCCTTTACCGGAATCGAACCCGGGACCCTTGAGTCCGCAGGCCAACACGATATCCACTGAGCCAAACCGGTTTCAGCGGCACTTCGATTTTTGACTTCTGCCATCTGGCCTCTAGGAGAATGCCTTTCTCTTTTCCTAAGCCACCTCGCTGGTGGTGGCGGGGCATGGCGAATAGATGAGATGCACGGGATGCTGTCCTTAAGACTTGTTGCAACACGTGTGTCTGTCAAAAACGATTGAAACATTTTCTTGTAGCTGTGATCAGAATCTCGCATGAGCTCCAGATATCATACAAGGGCCCGAGCCACAAGGAAAGTAGCCACGGTGAATCTCCCAGACGTGGGTCACTCCGCAGACAGCCTGGTAGCCGACCTTGTGCTCCCGCGTGTACATCCGCGGACTCCCACGCACATTTGTTGATTGAGTGGTCTCAAGGCAGCCATGAGCACGTCCCTTTCCCGCTCCTTGCAAATACCTGCATTCTCACAGACAATGTTCCTTGCAGGATGCTCACCACTACCACCTCCACCACCACCACCACCACCAATATCCCTCCACTCCTTAGGATCTCTATAGAGCTGGGCACTTCCAGGCACCTGACTCTTCTTTCCCCAAAGGATGCTGCTGGAGTGCTGGGGGACTTGCATTGGCGCGCCGCGACCAGCAGAGGGCACAAGGGCCTGCTCAAGCCTTTCCCTGGTTTGGAGAGGACTTGGGAGATTCAGCAGGTGCCCAGGGAGCTCCTGCCCTCCCACAACTCCACTCCCCCTCCCCCGCGCACACACCTGTGGCAAGAGCCATGACAGCCCTACAGGGAGTTATTTGAAATCTTTGGGAGTTCTCTTGCGCCACACAAACCCCAAGGCTGTGCCGGCCTGCTGATCCTGGAAGGGCTCTGTGATGTTTGCCTGCAGTCCTAGCCACCCTGAGGGCATAATCCAGCTCGGTTCACATCAGCACAGCTGGATGTGCGCCTCCAGAGGGGGACGTGGAGCCATTCCAGAGATTAAATCTCAGGAGTTGAGACCCAGCACCTCCCCGGGGCAGAACTGGGGCCCAGGAGTGCAGGCAGCTCTGGGAAGCAGGCTCCAAGGGCTGATGGGCTGATGGGCTCCAGGAGGCCGGGCACCGGAAAGGAGAGACTGAAATCAATGCCCACAACCACACACCTTCACCCTCCTTCCTCCTCCCTCCCCCCACTCTCTCTCCCCTCCCACCCCCGCTTCCAAATGACCCTCCATGAGATTCCCAGCCATAAAAATCAGGATGATGTGCAGCCTGGTGGATAGACAGGCGTTCCTAGGACTGAAGGGTCACCGGTTCCATTCTGGTCCAGGGCACCTACCTGGGTTGCAGGCTCCACCCACGACCTTCCTTGATCAGGCTGGGTGCGGTAGGTGAAGTATCTTTGTGACTCTCTCACATTGAAGTTTCATTCTCTCTAAAGATTAATGGATAAGTATCCTTGTGTGAGGATGTACAAGGAAGGAAGGAAGGGGGAAGGGGGGTAGATAATGAAATTAAAAAAAAAAATGCCTCCATACTTAGCATTTGAAAGTACCTACATGGGTTCAGGAGTATCCAACTTGGCCAAAATTGCGAAGTCCTTGTGCCGCCCACCACTGACACCTGACCAGGCGCCCTGGAAAGTCTCCCCACCCCCTACCCCCACCCCTATGCCCACCCCCACTCAGCGCTGAGCCCCAGGCTCTCCCACAGGCTCCTGGACTTCTGCTGCTGCTGACATCACTGGCACGCGGGCACAGACCTGGGCCCCTTCTTCGTCTTCTTCTTCTTCCTGTTCGCCTTCGCTCCCCCTCTGGGACCAGGGCCTTGGTCATTGCCCTTGGCCTCCTCGGAGAGGACGTCCCCAGCTGAACCATTGAGCAGGCGTTCGGTCCTGCCCCCTCTGCCCCGGGACTGGTGAAGGACAACGGCTTCGGCGGGCAGGGCACACTGGAGCTCACAGATTGAACTGAGGCTTGGGCCGGGACGGCTCCTGGGGCTGCGGCCGTTGCTCTGAGTTGTTGTGATTAGGGACCTGTGAAGTCGGGGGCACTTTGGAGGGCCCCGTTGGGTGGACGCCGCCCGGAGCTTGTGCTCAGTCGCGGGGCATCTGGGTTTCCCCCTTCTCCTTCCAGTTCACTGGTTTGCACGTAAAAGAGCACGTATGCGCGTTGGCTCAGGGCCACAGAGGCGTCGCAGGCGGTCACCTGGGCGTCATCCATCTTGAACCACCCCCAGCCCGCGGTTCGGACGTAGCAGAAATAGTGGCCGCCGTGGCACGTGCGGCCCGAGTGGACCAGCACTGCGTACAGCCGGTACAGCAGCGGGTGCGCGCGTTGTCCCCGGGACAGGTAGGACCGCAAGTCCAGCTGCTCCGGGTAGCGCACGTCCCGCTCCACCTTGCCATCTGCCAGCACCGAGAATCGCTTCTGCACCAGCGTGAGCACCCTGGCTGCCGCGTGCAGGCGCAATGTCTTGTTGGCCAGTACCTCCCTCAGGCACTGGCCACACTAGCAGGTCCAGGGCCTGAGTCACGCTCCGAGCCGCTTGGATGTCTAGGCCAACGTCCAGGTAAGGTTCCAGGGTGTCGGACATGCCCTGGTAGCGGAGACACTGGACCCGAGATCTCCAGTGGCCTCCAAAGATCCCGCGGATCAGGGTCACCCACTGTCACGGTGACTAATGTGCACCCAGGAAAGCAGAAATTACAGCTTCTGGGAGAGACCCCACCCTGAAACAGGAAGAGGCAGTTCAGATGAAGAGCTGAATTTAGCAATGACATCTCATAGTTTATATTCATTTAGCATAGGGGTTTAGTTTCCATGTAGTTTGGGGTGAGTGTGTGTGTGTGTGTCTGAGAAAGAGAGAGAGAGAGAGAGAGAGAGAGAGAGAGAGAGAGAGAGAGAGAGTCTTCCTTTCCTTCAGATATTCAACCTCCAATTTATAGGATGCTGGTAATATTTCATAAGTCAAGGGTAAAGGTAACCACACACAAAAAGTCTCCAGGAGGTACACAAGAAATAAGAGAAAGCAATTTGAACATAGCACTGTAGAAAGTCCTCAAGATGTTGGACAAGAAAGCAGTAACAAAAATAAATAAATAATAATAATAATAATAATAATAAAATAGAGGAACAGAGTACTCTAAGGCAATCAAAACCCGAAAAATGACAATAAGTAGCAATACTCTCTTTAAATGTACATGGCCAACAAGATCCCATTGAGATATAAATAGAGCCATATTGTTGTGGCTCAGAAGATTAGAGCATCCTGCCAGGCATGGGGAAGCTGAGGGCTCCATTCTGGGTCAAAGGAGTCCTGGTCAAGAACACACAATTGGCTCTGGTCAGGGTGCTTGTGGGAGGCAACCAATCCATATTTCTCTCATCTCTCTCTCTCTCTCTCTCTCTCTCTCTCTCTCTCTCATCAAAAAGTAACAACATTTCTTTAAAACCTTCTTAAAAAGTAAAGAAGCCGACATTTGCTCCACCACTGGTGTTCTACTCATGGTCTATGGCTAAGGGCACTGTACAGAGATATCACCAAGTCTGTCTCATAAAGCAGCCCACACTCCAAGGGAAAAAAAGGCCCGTTTTCCCATCCCCTCCCCCAATGCCAAGCCTGGACCCTCTTCTCAGTTTGTGCATAAAATCAGCATCATGTGACACCTACTATTTCATTTGTAACACCCTGTTTATACTTAGAGGCTTCTAGTCACAATTTATAAAACAAGGAATTGGTTGGGTTGACCCTTGGGGAGATCAGGGCCATCCACTGTCCCGGTGATGAATATGCACCCTGGAAAGCAGAAATCACAGCCAGTTAGGGGAGACCCCACTCTGAGACAGGAAGAGGAAGTTCAGATGGTGATCTGAGTCTGGGAAAGACATCTCATAGTTTCCTATTCTTTAGCATAGGGGTTTTGCTTCCAGGTGGTTTGGGTGTGTGTGTATGTGTGTGTGTGTGTGTGTGTCTGTCCCTCTTCCTTTCCTCCGAATTTTCAACCTCCGCTTTATGGGGAGGCTGGTAATTTGTCATAAGTTAAGGGTCCAGGTAACCACACACCAGGAGGTACACAAGAAATAAGAGAAAGGAATTCAAACATAGCACTGCAGAAAGTCCTCAACATGTTGGACAAGAAAGCGGTGTCATACAAAAATAAAAGGGGCGGGGGAAGAGGAACAGAGGACTCTAAGGCAATCAGCAACCTAAACAATGACAAGAACACCTATGTAGCAATAATGTCTTTACATGTAAATGGTGGACAAGCTCCCATTAAGATACAAATGGGGCCCTACCAGTGTGCCTCAGTAGGTTAGAGCATCGTGTCAGGGATTGGAAAGCTGAGGGCTCCATTCTGGGTCAAAGAAGTCCTTGTCAAGGGCATACAACTGGTTGCACGTTCTATCCCTGGCTCTGGTCAGGGTGCTTTTGGGAGGCAATCAATCCATGTTTCTCTCACATCTCTCTCTGTCTCTGTCTCTCTCTTTCTCTCTCTGTCTCTGTCTCTGTTTCTCTCTCTCTCTCATCAAAAAGTAACAATATTTCTTTAAAACGTTCTTAAAAAGTAAAGAAACCGACATTTGCTCCACCACTTGTGTCCTACTCATGGTCTTTGGCTGAGGGAGCTGTACAGATATCAACAAGTCTGTCTCATAGAGCAGCCCACACTCCAAGACAAAGAAAGGCCCGGTCCCCAATCCTCTCCCCCAAAGCCAAGCCTGGCCCCTCTTCTCAGCTTTGCCCATCCAATCAGCAGCATGTGACACCTACTATTTTGCTTGTAACACCCTGTTTTTCCTTTAGAGGTCATGGAGAAGGGAACCTCTGCACACAACTTATAAAACAAGGAATTGGTTGGGTTGTCCCTTGGGGACATCAGGGCCATCCACTGTCAAGGTGGCCAACGTGCTCGCAGGAAAGCAGAAATCACGGCTATTTATGGGAGACCCAACCCTGGGACAGGGAGAGGCAGTTCCGAAGGTGAACTGAGTCTAGCAATGACATCTCATACTTTCCTTTCCTTTAGCATTTCATCACCCAGGTCACTGTCTCTCCTGTGCATTCTAATAAAAGTCCCCTGGGGGCAGTCCTCTTAAGAGCAAGACCGAGGCTGTCTGTAAATTGAGGTCTCCCAGTTCCGGGGACTTGCAGCAGGTGCAGTAGCTGCTCCATCAAATGACTAATCAATGATTGCGCCTCCCCACGCACCCTGCCCCCGGGCCCTATACACCAAGCGCGCCCACACACACACACACACACACACGCACGCACGCACGCACGCATGCAAACACACAGCTGCGCAAGCTTTCTATCTCTCTCCCTTCCTCTCTGTACAAAATCAATAAAATATATTTTTAAAAAAGAATAGCATAAATTGGTGAACAAAAACAAATTCAGAGGCATAGAAGCATTGAACAGATTGTCAAACTTCACAGGGAATTAAAGAGAGGGAGAAAGGTAAGGGATTAACCAATTCATATAAGCATTGTCAATGGACCCATATTGTACGAGGGAGGGGGGTAAGGGCATGTGCAGAGGTTTGGGTGGCTGGGAAGAGCTCAGTGGGGTGTGGGGGGAAGGAGTTATATGTAATACTTTAAATAATAAATAATTTACAAATTAATAATAAGAGTAAAAAAAGAAACAGGACGTTCTGATTCATAGGTTGAGGCTCAACCACTGAGCTACACCAGCTAGGGGTATATTATTTTAAAATTTAAGAAAATAGATATATTTTTATTGTTCATAGTATTATGGATGTCTCAATACTAACCTCTGTATATATACTTTGGTTTTTTTTTTTGTTGTTGTTTTTTTTTTATATTTTATTGATTTTTGTACAGAGAGGAAGAGAGAGGGATAGAGAGTTAGAAACATCAATGAGAGAGTCATTGATCAGCTGCCTCTTGCACACCCCCTCCTGGGGATGTGCCCGCAACCAAGGTACATGCCCTTGACGGGAATCGAACCCGGGATCTTTCAGTCCCCAAGCCGACGCTCTATCCATTGAGCCAAACCGGTTTCGGCTGTATATATACTTTGGTGGATCTCTTGCATTCCTCCCTCTTCCCCTCAGAGATCTGTTAATCTGCTCCAGTTAGCCAGGCCTCTGATCTCATCTTCTCTTTCCATAGGTATCACTTGCTGGGCCACAACACCATTGTTCACCTAAGTAATTGGCAGGAATGCTCACATTCCATGGGCAGTTGAGAAAACTACATTACCCAGAAGGCTCTGCACTCATAGGCGGAACTAAAGGGCATTTTGGTGTCTGCACATCCCCTTAGGGAGGGACTTTCCCCTTCCTCCTCCTGGCAGACATTTTGAACTCCAGGTTCTTCAGGGACTCACAGCTTCAGCACACTGGTCCTGAGAAGGATGCGGAGGAGGCCTAGGACCCAAGGCCCTTGCTGTGCAGGTTGCGTCTGAGACTCCTGGAGCCCCAACAGCCCCAGATTGGCATCTCCGTGCCTCCCAGTTCCTCTCTGCTCACAGCCTTCCAGCAGCCTGACCCTTGTGAACCCTCCAGCCTGGGGAGCAGGCCTCTCAGGTTCTGCCGCCCCGGTCCAAGCTCAGGATGGTGAGTCCCTTCTTTTAACACATGGGTGATGGGGAACAGGGTTGAAGGCGGCAGTGCCACCTTGTGAGGAGGCGATAGTGGGACTGAGCAGGGAGGATTGAAAAACCCGGGCCTGTTTTGGGTGTAAAGGCAACAAGAAGATGAGATGTGGTTTTGCATCAGGAGTTTTACTTTCACTCTCAGGACGGTAGGGCCATAAATGGTTGTATAAAAAAGCTGGGACATTTTCTGAGGCAGGATTTTAACTTTTCCTAACATTGCTCAGAAGAAGAACACACTAGAAGACAGGACAGCACTTGTGAACACAGTTTTAAGTTTAATCTACCTGAACATGTATCCTGACCAGGATTCGATCACTGGCCTGCAGGATCATGGGTTAACAGTAAACTACTGTTACACCAGCAGTTCTCTCCTAAGATTGGACCTGTAACCAGAATAGCAATGAGCTGGGAGCTCATCCTGGGCTACCCCCCCTGAATCTGCACTCAAGACATTTTCTCTGAATGCCCAGTGAGCTAACAGCAGCCTCCCTGTGGCTCATTTATTTCCCACAATGTTTCTAGAGAGCTGTTAACAAAGAAACAAACAAAAACCATTGAAAGCTGTAAAGAATTTTTGTGAGTTTATTTGAGCCAAACTGTCAACATATGCCGGGAAGCAGAACCTCAATGGACTGAGATAATGCTTCCAAGAATGGCAGGTTACATTTCTATTTATACCTTGCAATCAAAGGAAAGACATAGGTGGGGTACACAAAATTCATTGGTGATGGACTAAGGGAGACTGAAGAAAGCAAAGCTGTGTGAAACCCCTAGGATTGGATAAAAAGTAAAATGATTGATGTGTACTTAGGTGAGTGCTGGAACAATTAACATGATAACGAAGGAATTTGAGGCATCTGTCCTGGTGCCCACCCCATTTGATTGTACCTCAGGGGCTCCGGAAAAAGGGAAGTTACAAGTTACCCAGATATCTCATAGATGTGTTATCTCAGAGGCTGGAAGGCAAATGGGCTCAGTAAAGAAGATCTAAGTTGATCTTCTTCAGATGAAATATCAGTCTAGGACATGACTAACCATTATAACCTGTTTGTAGTTAGATATTTACCTTTCAAACCATCTTTTGTGGTTATTTAGGTATTTTAGGTCTCTCAGTTTACAAGGCTGCCATGCAAGCCTGCCCTGAGTTTGTCAGGTAAGCATGTGGCTCTTTTCTTTCACAAAACTAAAGGAGCCAAGCATAATCTCTCTGCTGTTGCTTTTCTATCTTAAGGCCTACAATTTTTTCATTATACCCAGGTTTAATTAATGTTCCCTCAAAATCTTTTCCAACAGGAAGTAATGAATCAAACACAGATCAAACTGAGGTAGACCCAGTGTAGGCTACTGCTTGTTCCCAAATACAGCTATGCCTGGGACATCTTCTATACAGACAGACCAAAGCATGATTTTGCTTAGAGGACTTGGAAGAAAACATTATGCCCACATTCACCATGCTGTTGTTTTCTCAATTCAATCTTAACACTATTCTTTTTTTATTGATTTTTTTTTTTTTAGAGAGAGGGAGATGGAGAAACATAAATGATGAGAGAGAACCCTTGATCTGCTGCCTCATGTGTGCCACCTAGAGGGATGGAGCCCTCAACCTGGTTATGTGCCCTTTCCTAGAATCAAACCAGAGATACCTTGGTTCATGTGTCCACACCCAGCCACTGAACCATGTCATGCTGTCCAACTACCTTTGTTTTTTTATTGTAGTCTGTATTACAAATAGTCCAAATTTCCTCCATCCTCATCTCCCTTTCCTTAGCTCTATCCTGACCCCACCATTTTGAGGCCATCACCACATTATTGCCTATGTCCATGGAGTATGCATGTATGTATATACTTTAAAATATATTTTTATTGATTTTAGAGGAAGAGATAAATACATCAATGGTGAGAGAGAATTACTGATTTCCTACCTCCTGCATGTCCCAACCCTCACCCAACTGAAAATTGGACCTATAATCCATGTATGTTTCCAGAATAGGAATAAAACCTCAACCTCCTGGATTATAGGTCAATGCTCAACCATCGACCAACACCAGCTGGGCTATATTATTTAAAATAAAATAAAATGTATTTTTTTTTCCTCATTGATAGTATTAAAGATGTCTCACATTTTTCCCCTGTGCATATATTCCTTGGGGGATCTCTCCTGATTCTCCGCACACACCTCTCCAGGGAGATCTCCCAGTCTGTTCTAATGAACCAGGCCTCTGGCCCCATCTTGTCCTTCCCCAGGGCCATTTGTTGAGCCACATCATTTTTATTGACAAATGTCATTGGCTGGGATGCTAGCCTTCCCCTTAGCATTTTTGAAAACTACATTACCCAGTGAGGACTGCGCCAATACGGGTGGAGCTAAGGGCAATTTTGGTGTCAGTGCATGTTGTTAGGGTAGGACTTCCTCCTTCCTTTTCCTTGTGTGCATTTTGACTTCTTTAGTTTCTTCAAGGACTCCCTGGCTTTAGTCCACTGTTTGTGATTAAGAGGAGGCCTAGGAGGCAGCCTACTTGCTGTGCAGTCGTGTGTCTTAGATTTTCTGTGCACCAATAGGCCACGATTGGAGGCTCTGTGTCTCCCAGACTATTCTCTGCTTACAGCTTTCTTTGAGCCTGAGCCCATTTAACCCTCCAGCCTTGGGGACTGGCACCTCTCATTTAGGGCAGCCCAGAAAGCTACATCCAGAATATTGAGTCACTCCTGGGTGACACAGAGTGCGATGGGGGAAAAAGGACCAAAGGTTGCAATGCCGATTTCTAAGGATAAGGTGATAGAGCTGAACTGGTGATGGGGCTGAGCCAGTGAAGGGGCTAAGTAGGGAAGATTAGGAAAACCCAGGCCTATTTGAGGTGTAAAGGCAACAATGAGATGAGGTGTGATTTTGCACGAGGAGTTTTCCTTTCAATCTCGGGACACTGGGGCCATAGATGGTTAGAAAAAAAGAGGGTAGGGTTCTAACTTTTCCCAAGTTGCTCACAGGAAGAACAGACAAGAAGGCAGAGGACAGCTGCTGTGGATAGGAAGGGGGAGTCCTGTAAATAATAAGGTAAATGGCAAGAGTGTGCACTGAGGATTGAGCTCTGAGGTAGTACAGGCATCTAAAGATCACCTGGGCCCATAGATTTTGGCTGAGTTTGCCAGGCCTTCAATAGACCATTTTTTCCCCATGAATTCCTGGAAATGCAGCGTGAATTAGGTCTACCGATTCATGAAGATTATTTGAGGGCTTCACACTCTTGTGGCTTATGAAAGAATAGTGTCCTGGGACTATCAACCACTCTTGTATCCCGTGGATATAAGGTATTTTAAACAGATACTAAGCCCAGGATCCTAAGGCTATAACTAAGGCTTCCTGAAGTGAAACTTCTTCCTTTCAACCAGTGTAACCATTGGGAAGTCTTCCAAGGCAATGGTCGCCAGCCATTTGTCGATGACCACTGGTGCTTCGTGAGGCTGGAAAGGTTGCTGACCACTGGTTTAGAAAAATTTTTTGAGCAGTGGTCATCAACTGGTAATCCATGGACCACTGGTGCTCTGTGAAGTCCTAAAGGTTGGTGACTACTCTTCCAGGGCATAGGTTCCAGAATGTGCAAAGGTTTTGTATGAAGAGTGAGCTGATTCAGGAACCAGCAGGTATGTTTATTAAATACAGAAACACAGGCGTGTGGCCTCACCAGTGCATGGATCTCTATTCAACCAACTAATGCACGTCAGCTAGGGCTGTAAATCATTTTAATATAGAAAATCATGGTCAGGTTGGTAAAGGTAATAGTAGCTCAAAAGGGACAGTGTGAGCCTGACAACTGGCTTTTCTGCTGGGAGGTGGGTGTCACAACACAGAAGAGGGATAGAAGTTTTCATGTAGAGTTTGGGGAGAGGTAATCATTTTTCAGTGGTCAAGGCCTTTTAAAATGAATGGACCTGAAATTAACTGGAGGCTAAATAATTATTCAAACAAGATGTGACTAGATATTAACTTCTCTAAACACTTACCAAGATTTTTCATAACCCTTGGTGTGGCCTGGCTGTGGGAAGGTGCAGTCAGTCTTGTGGACTAGTTTAGAGGCTTGAGTGGCCATCTGTGAAATTCTCAGAAAACACAGTCAGGGGGACATCAGGGCTGGGACTTGAGTGGTGGTTAAATGAGAGATGTGGAAAGCATTCTCTGAACAACAGCACATGCCAAGTAATAACTCATAGGCCAAGGACAGGACTATGGTGTCTGGGACTGAGGGGTTGCAGGTGTGAACCAGATGTGGTAAAGAATGATGTCCACTTGAATAGGGAATGTGAATTGATGGCCACGACACCCTGATACTAAAAAAAGTGAAGTCCATTTCTGGTGGTGTCTGAATGACCCAATAAGGTGAATTTTAGGGTAATTGCCTGTAAAAGGGGTGTTTTGGCCCTACATTGAGTTACAGAGCTTAGATGCCATTTAACTAACCACCTGTCTTTTGTTGTTGGGGATGACACACTGGTTAATACAAATGAGATAGCATACATCAGTGTTACCCAGGCTTCAAAATCTCCAAAGGCATGGGTAAAGGAGAAGGGTAAGAGGTGAGAGATTATGGAGAAGGTGAACTATAATTTTGGGGGAACAGGTGATTAGAAAACAATTTGTCCTCACCACAGCAAATTTGCATTACCTTTGAAGTTATGCCTCTGGGAATGAAGCTATGTTATTCAAATAACCCTGTAACAGGTAGTGCAAAGCTATGGCCTCAGCACCTTGCAATTGGGGTCAAAAGGGTGAAGTGTGATGCCATGTATTTGGAGTCTTTGAGAAACAATCTGAGGGTATTGCCTGATAAGACCAGTATCAAATCACTCACACTACCTTTATGGCCAGCATGTCTCTTTATCCTATGGTTTTCACACTCACTCTGTTGAAAAATGTCAGTGTGGCATACATGGAGGTCCAGAGCTCAGGTATATTTCATGTACTCAAAAATGCCTTTATTATAGTTGGTAGACAAAATGTCAAATCACTCTTTGGCCAATATTGGTTTATTTTGTATTGCTGACCTAGACCTTTAATGAAAATCTGCATGACTTTTTGGTTCTAAGTTTTTAACCTGGTGCCTGTATTATTGGTGAGATCAATGATCACTCAGAAGAAGAGTCCTTTGTTGTGCTTCTGTGATCAATATGAATTATATTCTCTGTTCATAGAATGTCTTACATACTGCAAAGAAGCCCTGAGCCATGATATGTGAAATTTCACAGGCTGTTTTCATTTGTTGTAACACTGTGAAGTGCAAGTAATATTGGGACAAACACTGTTTTCCTAGTGAGTAGAAGAGACAGCAGTATATTGAATGAAAAATGCTTCTGACCATTACCCACAAATGACCCAGTCCTGAGGCTTGTTTGTTCTTTTTGTAGCTGAAGTGATTGGTTGCGAAAAGAATCTCATGGTTTTGGGGATTCCCTGGGCCCCTCTATGGTGCTCACTTCAAGGTTATCACAACAAACAGGATATCAAAGCTGGAGGAAGAATCGTTGCATAATTAGTCCCATGTTTTGTATTTTGGGACAATTCAGCAATCCTGATCATTCTTATGGCAGTAGTCTTTACTTAAGGACAATATTTGCTGCCACAAAGGCAACAATGATTCTCTCAGACAATGAGGAGAGAGATGGTCATGTGTATAGAGAGGTGCCATTTTTATTTTCTAACAACAGAAGGATATGTATGTTTTTATTTGGAACCACATTGTAAGGTGTATGTATAACTGACATGCAACAAAACACACTTTTCTAATGTGGAATATTTGGTGAGGTTGAACATATGAATGAAGCTCAGAAACATTACTTGTGCAAGAAGCTTCTCTGTTACCCATACCCATGGTGGGGCAAAAGTATGCTTACAGTTGTGAGTATGTAAAACACAGAATTTATTTTCTTAACCTTATATATAAAAACCCAGGGTCCAGAACAGCCACAATGACCAGATGTCTGACCACTATGTTAGGGAACAGAGGGAGCAAGAGATGACTTATCAGTGGCAGCAATGACTAGCAAGTGGCTGGAAGGCAGATCTCTTGGTCTTTCTTCCCTGCCCTCAAACTCCAATCAATCAGAGGTGGAGGCATGACAGAACTGGGAAATGGCTCCCTTTGTAGTCCTGCAGGGTCTACCTCAAGAGGAAAGGCCAGGCACCAATGGACCAGTTCTGCTGGCTTCCTGGAACTCTGCCTCAGGCACTGAAGCTGCTTCCCCTTCCTAAATGTGCAGCAGCCTTGGGTGGCAGGGGACTTGTGGCAGCAGGGCTGGATTGGCAGAGGCAGGGCCTGTTGGAGGGTGACCTATACTCCCCAAATTCCCAGGTTGGCTGTGAGTGATCCTGATGGCTCACAGGCGTTGCTTCAGCTTGGCCAGTTGGCTCAGCTTGGTGCACACAGAAGTGCAAACACCACCTACATGCTACACCCCCACTTCCACCAGTCCCACCAGCCCAGAACTGTTTCTGGGAAGACCCCAGCCTCAGAACACCCCTGCTCCTGAGGAGGAAGATGGCACCTCAGGCAACATTTGGTGGCCATTATTCTGCCTACCACAGTTTGAATCAGGAAGAGTAAACTGAAAAGGAACAACAAACATTTAAGTCTAGAAGTAGGATGAATATGTTCTATCCTTTAGCAGCCTGGGGACATTGCCCCTGAAGTGAACCCTAAACCAGGAATGAGAAAAGCGAAGAGGCACCAGGAGTTACCCCACAAAATCCCCAAAGGTGCCTGTGTTAATGAACTATGTATACCTTGAAGTGGGAGCAAAGCTGGGACCAAAAACAAGAGGATTGGGTCCTCAACTCTGTGTTGTTGAGTCAAATCAATTTTAACACTAATCTTATTTTTATTGATTTTTTAGAGAAAGGGAGAGATGGAGAAACATCAATAACGAGAGAGACTCATTGCTCAGCTGTCTCCTGCATACCCCCTACAGTTATGGAGCTCCCCAACCTAGGAATGTGTCCTGATCTGGAATTGAAACAGAGATACCTTGGTTCATGGGTCCATGCCCAACCACTGAGCCATGCCATGTGGACAAATTATGTTTTTTGTTTGTTTGTTTGTTTGTTTTTATTGTTGGATCTATTTCACATAGACCCAATTTCACCCACCCTTATCTCCCTTTGCCTACCTCTACCCTTGGCATTCAGCACACTATTGGCTATGTGCATTGACTATGCATATATATATGTATATATACTTTAAAAATATTTTTTATTGATTTTTAGAGAGAGGAATGGAGAAGAGAGATAAATAGATTAATTATGAGAGAATCATCCATTAGCTGCCTGCTGTGTATCCCCACCCTCACCCAACTGAGAATTGAACCTACCAACCATGTATGTTCCCTGACCTGGAATAGAATCCTGACATCAAGGACCATATGTCAGTGCTCAATCATTGAGACATACCACGTGGGCTATATATATTGTTTAAGAAAAAAATGTATTTCTAAAAGTATACATTTTGTTGATATTTTACAGAGTGGAAGGGAGAGGGATAGAGAGTTAGGAACATCAACCAGCTGCCTCCTGCACACTTTCTATTGGGTTTTTGCTCACAACCAAAATACATGCCTTTGATCAGAATCGAACCTGTGACCCTTGAGTCCCTAGGCCAATGGTCTTTCCACTAAGCCTAACACATTAGGGAGAAAATAAAATACAAAATATATTTTTTAACATTGATAATATTACAGATGTCTCCCATTTTTTGCCTGTGTATGTATTCTTTAGGGGATCTCTCCCAGTTCTCCCCATACTTCTATCCTGGGAGATCTGCCAGTCTGTTCCAGTTAACCAGGCCTCTGGCCCCATCTTGTCCTTCCCCAGGGCCATTTGCTTAAGCACATCACCTTTATTCACCTACTTAATTGGCTGGGATGCTAGCTCTCCTTGGCATTTGAGAAAACTACATTACCCAGAAAGGAATGCGATGACATAGGCGGAGCTAAAGGGCACTTTTGTTTCAGTGCTTCCTGTTAGGGCAGGACTTCTGCCTTTGTCCTCCTGTTGGACATTTTGAACTCCAGGTTCTTCAGAGACTCACAGCTTCCACACACTGGTCCTGAGAGGAAGGAGGCGGAGGAGGCTTAGGACCTAACGCTCTTGCCTTGCAGGGTGTGTCTGAGGCGCCTGGAGCCCCAACAACCCAAGATTGTAGTCTCCGTGCCTCTGGTTCCTCTCTGCTCACAGAGTCCCCGCAGCCTGACCCCTGGAACCCTCCAGCCTGGGGAGCAGGCCTCTCAGGTTCTGCCACCCAGGTCCCCGCACTCAGGATAGCGAGTTCCTCCTGTGGACACGTGGATAATGGGGAGGAGGGTGGAAGGCGGCAGTGCCACCTTGTGAGGAGGCGATGGTGGGACTGAGATGGGAGGATTCAGAAACCCAGGGCCATAGTGGGTGTAAACTAAGGCAACAACGTGATGAGGAGTTTTACTTTCATTCTCAAACTTGGGGCCACAGGTGATTGTGAAAAAAAGGAGGATATGGCCAAAACTTGTTTGGCTCAGTGGGTAGAGCGTCGGCCTTCACACTGAAAGGTCCTGGGTTCGATTCTGGTCAAGGGTATGTACCTTGGTTTTGGGCACATCCCCAGTAGGGGAGCATGCAGGACGCAGCTGATCAATGTTTCTCTCTCGATGTTTCTAACCCTCTTATCTCTCTCAATTCCTGTCTGTGTAAAGTGATTAATATATATATTAAATAAAATATATATATTATATATATATATATATATATATATATATATATATATATATATTTTTTAAGAGGGACATTTTCTGAGGGAGAATTCTAACTTTTCCTGACATTGCTCAGAGGAAGAAAAGACTAGAAGACAGAGGACAGAGCTGTGAATAGCAAGGGGCAGTCCGGTAAATGAGAAGGGAACTGGAAGAGTGAGCACTGAGGATTGATCCCTGAGATCATACAGACACCCGGAGGGCACCTGACCTCAGGGCTGGGCAAGGGCACTGAGCAGCCTGAGCCCATAGAACCTGGAGGTGTTTTCCAGGCTCTCAACAGACCATTTTCATTCCATGAATTCCTGCAAATGTAGAAATGATTAGGTTTGTGGAGCTTATTTCAGGCCTCACACACTTGTGTCTTCTGAGATGGTAGAGTTTTGGGACTGTCAGCCGCTATTGTAGCCCTTGGACCTGGGGACTTTTAACTGACACTAAGCTCAGAATCCTAAGGCTAGTACTACCCCTACATGAAGTGGACCTTGCTTTTGGCAACCAGGGTAATGAGTAAGAGGTCCTACAGGGCATAGGTTCTAGAATGTGCCAAGTCTTGGAGTGAAGTTAGCTGATTCTGAACTCTGCAGGTATTAAAAAAAAAAATATATATATATATATAAATAAATATATATATATATATATATATATATACTTATACATTTAATCTTCATTGTTTACATTCTGCAGTACCCTTTTTTGAAGTTTAAGCATTGAATAATACATTAAGTGAAGTCTAGATTTATGATATTTGTTACTCTTCCTGGTATAAATACTCTCATCATTGTCATTTGCAAACTACTAAAATGATGGCACTGAACATAAACATGTTAAGATATATCACTAGCACATCATTATATTTTATTTAAATATGCTGATATAGTAGGTACAAATATGCTCAAGAACTCTCATAATAAAATAAAATTATTGGGAACTGTCCATTTTTAAAACTTTATTAAAGTTTAATGTAAGTATATTTGATTTAAAGTATATGTTTTGAAGCATATGTTTTTGTGTTTCCATGCATTCCTGCATTGCTGAAACACAGATTCTCCGCCCTTATCAGTTGCAGTGGGAGGAGTATGTCCTGAGATACCCTGCCAAGCCCCACAGGTAGGGGGCTTGGCCTCAGGTCCTTTAGCCTGGTGCCAGAGTGGGGGTGTGGTCTCAGGTCCCCTGGCCTGGTGCCAGGGCAGGGTGGGGGGAGTGCAGCCTGAGGTCCCTCATCAAGCTCTGCTGGGTGGAGACACAGCCTAAGGTCCCCCAGCCTGGTGCCAGAGTGGGAGTTGTGGTCTGAGGTCCCTTGTCAAGCTCCGCCAAGTGGGAGGCATGGCCTCAGGTCCCCCAACCCAGTGCTAGGGCAGGGGAGTGGAGCCTGAGGTCCGCTGTCAATCCCCATTGGGCACAGAGTGTGGTCTGAGGTCCCCCATCTAGACCTGCTGGGTGGGGGGCAAAGCCTAAGGTCCACCTGCCTGGCACCAAGGCGGGGGATGCAGCCTGAGGTCCCCAGTCAAGTCCCATGGGGTTAGTGGGGACACAACCTCAGGTCCCTGCTGACTGCTCCTTAACAGGAACTTGGCCTCCACTGTGGGTGCAGCAATCTTTGTTATGGAAACCCCCGCCTCCTCTGTGGGCACCACCATCTTTGTGGAATAGTCAATTTGCACATTTCCTCTTTATTATATAGGATAGATAATCTGCTATAGGGGCACCAGTGCAGAGTAAACGGGAGGTTCAAGGCCAACTTGCCATGCCCATGGGTACAGAAAAGGACACAGCAGTATTACAATGGCAGAGGCCCCTTATGCCCTTTTTATGTGCGGGCACAATCCCTCAGCAGTAGCACTATGTATACTGCATTAGAGCACACTTATACAACCTGTTTGTGTTCATTTAGCTTGAGCACCACTGATTGGCATGAGACCTCTGTTGTTTGAGTGTGTAAATATGCTGCCACTGACCAGCCAGGTTGGGGCTGCTCTGTTTGTTATATAAACCGTCAACCACCTGTAGTCACCCATGGGTTCTTCCAAATTCCTGCACCAGATGGCTCAACTCCCTGACTGAGGAACTTGTCACAAACACCTGTTTTTCTCTTCATAGTGTGATATTTTTCACATGGAAAGCACGAAATGGGCCTCTGGGGGTGGTTCAATTGGTTGAACATGCTCCCATGTGCAGAAATGTTTCCAGTTCCAATCCAGTGAGGGCACAGGGTAGGGGGCATATCAGCTCAGTCCTCAGTGTGGGTCCTTGCAGAAGACAGCCAATCAGTGATTTTCTTTTTCTTTCTCTTTAAAAATCAATTTAAACAGTATGTATATAAATCTGTTATTATTTGTGATCTTCGGGAATAATTGAAACAATAATTTTTACCTCAATGAGCATTCTGAGCATCATAGAACCTGAAATAATATCTTAAAACTAGAGATCAATTGAAGACAACACATGCAAATTATGAGACTTGAAATTTTCTAGAGTGACTGGGTTGCCCGGACTCCCATATTGCAACGATCAGTCAGTGATTGGGATCCTAATGCCAACTGTTGGTTCTGAAAATGTAAGCTACCAAAAGGGCAATGCATTGTTAACATTCTCTGATATTCCTATTTAAGTCCAAGCCTTCAGTAATGCATTAAGTGAAGTATACATTGGTCATCTTTAATATCACCAGTGTAAATACTCTCATCATTTGAGGTTTAAACTGCCAAAATGATGGAATTAAACATGGACAAGATAAGATATTTCAGTAACACATCATTATATTTTATTTCAAATATGCTGATATAGCAATATGAAATATGCCCAAGAACTTTAATAAGAGTAAAATTAGTGGGAAACATCAAGTTTAAACATTTTTAAAAATTTGATTTAAGTAGAATTAATTTAAAATGTACATTCAAAAAAAAAAGAAGGAAACATGCTCTTTTGGTGTTTCCCTGCATGTTTTGTCACTGAAACCAAGTTTCTCAGGCTCTTATCGGTGCTTTGTTTTTGCCATAAAAAAAT
Source organism: Nyctalus aviator (assembly GCA_036971965.1). NCBI lineage: Eukaryota > Metazoa > Chordata > Mammalia > Chiroptera > Vespertilionidae > Nyctalus > Nyctalus aviator. Next base: position 130,524 of record JAPZQD010000033.1, on the reverse strand, counting down.
AACTGATGCAAAAATACAGTCTACCTTTCAAACAGCTTACTTGAAATATATTCAATGTGAAAAAGATAAAAATTTAACCCTATGAACCCTATTCCAGCCTTACACTACTATCTATCATCATGATTTTTTGTTGTTTTTATTTTTTGTATCTATCTATTCCCAGTTACATTATTGGATTATTTTACTTAAAATTCCACATATGTTCGACCATACAGTGAGTCAAAAAAGCATTTCAATAATGCCAAGGTTACAAGTTCCATCCTGGTCAAACAAAAATGTATAAAACAAAAATGTATAAAAATAATGGATCTCTCTCTCTCTCTCTCTCTCTCTCTCTCTCTCTCTATATATATATATATATATATATATATATATCTTTTTTTCCTCACTCTCTAAAGTATATATATGTTTTAATCACCCAATTAGTCTACACACTTGTGAACACCAGCACAGACCAGGGCCCGTGGTGACCAGCAGCCGGGGTTCCCATGAGGGCAGAGCAGGCAATGACCCAGAGAACAGTATGGGAGCTGCCATTGCCGTCAGTGTAGCAGGTGGGGAACCAGGGCTGAGCTGCACACTCATCCCCAGGGGATGATGACATCAGTGTGATCTCTGTGACTAAAAGCACCAGGAGAATTATCCTCCAGGACAGGCCCTCGTGGTCCCTGCACCTTCCAGCTGGATGTGGACAATGACCTCTTTCAGATTCAGGGGGATGAAGTGTCCCGATTCCTCTCAGGTATCAAGGCTGTGAACAGGACAGGGTCCAGGGAATCTGCCAGAAAGAATTGGTGCTGGGCCATGTGTGTGGCTCTGAGGCCCTCCCTAGTTGTAGTCCTGACTGGTGGCCCCTCTGTTCTTTGGGGCCTTGGTGAGTGGGAAACGGAGCAAGCTCTGCTGCAGGAGTCCCTGGGGTCATGACCTGGGAGTCAGCATGTGCTTCAAGAAAACTGTGACCTAGGCAGGGCCAGCCTAGTCCACTGTAATGAAGTGCTCCAGCCATTGCTCTGCCCAGAGGGGGCGAGAGCTGTCTTTGCAGAGGCTGATTCCCTGTCTGTCCTGCAGGTGGGGCTGCAGGCTGCTGAGCCAGGTAGTCCCCTTCTGGGTTACAACTATCTTCAAGTTTAGGCACTAAAGGATGTTCTAGATATTTATCAATCCAGAGAGATAAAGTGTCCCTGATCTTTCCTTCCTGGGTAAGCATTCCCCTGCTGCACTGAGACTGGTCTATTGCCTGCACTGCCCACCCCTCTACACTCTTTCCTGGCTGTGCTAGAATGTTTCCATTAAAGATGAGACATACTCCTCAAGTGAGTTGTTGTACCCTGAACTCTGAGCAAAGTGTGCAGCTGGTTTATGTGAGTGAAGGAGCAGAGAGTTGGGGGTCTGGGACAGGGCTGGAGAGGGGCACGGTCCCTGAGTGGGTGGGCTGAGGGAAGGCTGTAGGGATGAGAATTTGAATCAGACTGGATGTAGAGGCAGCAGCCAATTTCGTGCAGAGGTGAGACCTGTAAGTACCAAGGGCATGGACACTGTTGACCCCAACTGTTCCAGATTCCAGAGGTATAGAGGCCCCTTCCCTTAGGAGCTGGTGTTCTAGTGGAGGACAGCCCACAGACAATGAACAGCATAGCCATGAGAGGTAACTGGAGCTCAGGTATAAGGTAAATTCAGTGGTGGTTAGTGGGGGCCTCCCTGAGAAAATCTGAGCAGGCATGGTAGAGTCCAGTTGGAAAGCCTGCTAGCAGATTTCACTCCCTATTCCCCCATTTGGGAGGTGAAGGGAGGTCACTGTGGCTGCTTTGGACAACTGAAGTTAGAAAAGGGGGTCTGGCTGGCATGTGGGCGCTGAGGCAGGACTTGACCTTCTCCTCAGGAGGCCTCACAGTTTGCCTTGAGCCCCAGGCTGCCTTCAGAAAAGCTGATGGGCAGCCCCTTCTGAAAAATCATTGCCAGAGGGGAATTCACATTCCTGAATGCACATAAAGAATCCATGTTTTGCTTATTTATGAGTAAAGGTGCATCTGGAAGGTGCTTCAGTTTACTCACAACAAGGGTAGTTCTCCAGAGGAAAATGACAAAATGTATAAGGAAACAGTGATGATGGTCAGCTTCCACAGAATTTCAAAATATTGGCTGGAGGATACAGTAATGGGGCAGGATATGCAATGGATGAAATACTATGTGAGATCCTGAGGAGCCTTTTACATTTACTAAAAGCTGTCTCAGGAAATCATCTTTTAAATCCAAGCACCAGCCTCCATGTGACCCCCAGAGGAGTCTCTGTTTTAAGAAAGACTGCAAGTTGGCTGACTCATGCCTCCTGTGTCATATTTATAGGCATTAAAACATGGTTTTCACTGGGGAAAGCACAGTTTCTAGTTCACCATGGACTCTGCTCACTCCAGTGTCTAAAGTTATGTTGGAATCCCTCAGAAACAGCTTCTCCCATGGGAAAGTTAATTTTTATCACTCAAAGAATAACCTAAGTTAAAAAAATAAAGACATGACTTTGATCAGCAACCAACAGATTTAAGTGCTTAAATAAAACAAGGTGGGGATCATGACTATGACATTAATAGTGTTTTGTTTTGTTTTGTTTTTCTTTTCAGAAATCAGTGATATGACTCTTTTAGCCTCTTACATGAAAGGAGACAGGGTTCCACTGAGTTTAGATGATTCTGACAACTGTTCTAGAGGTATAGTTTTAAATTTAAACATATGTACTTTTGTATTTGAAACATAAACAGCTTATTTTTTAAATTCTGTCCCAGGGAATTAGTTATGAATTTGAGGGAGGGAGGTAAGAAAGGAGGAGAGAGAGAGAAAGAGAGAGAGAGGGAGAGAGAAAGACAGATAAAGAAAATAAATGCCGAAACTGGTTTAGAGCATCAGCCTCTGGACTGAAGGGTCCCAGGTTCAATTTCGGTCAAGGGCATGTACCTTGCTTATGAGCACATCCCCAGTAGGAGGTGTGCAGGAGGCAGCTGATCCATGATTCTCTCTCATTGATCTTTCTAACTCTCTCTCCCTCTCTCTTCCTCTCTGTAAAAAAAAATCAATAAAATATATTTTAAAAAATAAAATAAGAAGCATCTATATGAAAAGGAAACATGGATCAATTGCCTCCTCTTTGCTTTGTGAACTGAATTTAATTTACAAACTAGTTAGTTCAGTGCCCTTAGCATAAATCAAACAAGACATCAATTTTGGGGGATGTGCTTTACAGGAGGTTGTTCCAATACAGAGCACCTTAATTCTATTTTTTTTTTAACTTTTTAAAAAGTTCTTTACCGTTGAAAGTATTACTTAAGTTTCCTTTTCCCCCGATTGACCTCTCCCTGGCCACCCCAGCCCCCTTCTTTCTGTGTACATTGGTTATGCTCATATGCATGCGTGCAAGTCCTTTGGTTGATCTCTTACCACCTCCCCCCACTACTCCTGCGTTCGCTCACAGGTTAGACAGTCTGTTTGATGCTTCTATCAATTTGGTTCTAATTTTCTTCATCAGTGTATATTGTTCATTATATTTCACAAATGAGTAAGATTTTGTGATATTTATCTTTCTCTGATTGGCTTATTTCTCTTAGCATAATGCTCTCCAGTTCCATCCATGCTTATGCAGATGGTAAGAATTCTTTATTTTTTGCAGCGGTGTAATATTTCATTGTGTAGATGTTCCACAGTTTTCTAATTCACTCATTTGTTTATGGGCACTTAGGAGGTTTCAGAATCTTAGCTATGGTAAATTGTTCTGCTATGAAAATAGGGGTGCATATATCCTTTCTGATTGGTGTTTCTAGTTTCTTGGGATAAAGTCCTAGAAGTGGGATCACTGAGTCAAGTGGTTGTTCCTTTTCTAACTTTTTGAGGAAACTCCATGCTGTTCTCCAAAGCAGCAGCAACATTGTGCATTCCCACCAGCAATGCAAGAGGGTTCCTTTATCTCTGTGTTCTCACCAGCACTTGTGTTTGTTGATTTGTTGATGATAGCTATTCTGATAGTTGTGAGATGATATCTCATTTTCATTTTGATTTTCATCTGTTGGATAATTAGTGACTTTGAGCATGTTTGCTTATGTCCCTTGGCTTTCTGTATGTCCTCTTTGGAGAGTGTCTATTTAGGTTCTTTGCCCAGTTTTTGATTGGATTGTTTATCTTCCTTTTGTTAAGTTGTATGTGTTCCCTATAAATTTTGGAGATTAGGCCCTTATCAGAGATAACATTGGCAAATATGTTCTTCCATGCAGTGGGCTTTCTTGTTTTTTTATTTTTTATTTTTATTGATTTCAGAGAGGAAGGGACAGGGATTAAGGGAGAGAAAAATCAATGACAAGAGTATCATTGATCTGCTGCCTACCCAACCTGGTCATGTACCCTTGATTGGAATTGAACCCAGGGCTCTTCAGTTCGCAGGCTGACACCATCCACTGAGCCAAACCATCTAAGGCTTTCTTGTTGTTTTGTTGATGGTTTCTTTTTTATGCAGAAACTTTTTATTTTGATGTACTCCCATTTGTCTATTTTCTCCTTAGTTTCCATTGCCTTAGGTAGTAGCTGTATAAGCACCTTAATTCTTAATGTTTCCTTTAAGATATTACATTAATATGACTCAGCATTTGTGGGGTTCCAAACTTTCTGTGCTTTGGAAGGCACATAATAATGGCAGAAAATCTCTCTTTGTCCAATATTGCATTTGCTAACTCAGGAATTGAGAGAAAGTATGCATGACTCAGGGCATCCAGGTAGACGTATCCTCTGACCTGGACTGAAACCAGTGAGCTTTTAGGGCAAGGGATGCTGCCCAACAAACTGAAGTGCAATGGCCAGGGAAGAGATTAAACTTGTGTTATTATTTACTAACTATTGTATTAATTTCCATACCAACAACTCTAAACCTACTTTAATACACCCTAAACTTACCTCCTACCCTTCTTTGTGCCTTCCCCAGCTCTAAATACAATCACTCATTTTCCTTTCTTGAAAAGATTAGTTTATATTTTTCATAATACTAAAGAATATAATTTGTGTAAACCTTAACAAATATTGAATTCTTTCATGCTACACAGTTATTTTACTATTGAACACTAATTCTTTTACATATATATATATATATATATATATATATATTTATATTTTACAGAGAGGAAGAGAGAGGGATAGAGAGTTAGAAACATCAATCAGCTGCCTTCTGCATAACCCCTACTGGTGATGTGCCTACAACCAAAGTACATGCTCTTGACCAGAATCGAACCTGGGACCTTTCAGTCCGCAGGCTGATGCTCTATCCACTGAGCCAAACCAGTTTCGGCTGAACCCTATTTCTTATGTGGAAAGTTTATCATTCTTTCTTGCTGAGTAGTATTGTGTTCTGTCAATAACCACTTTATCTTTTGATCTGACTATGGTTGTGTGTTTTTTTATCTCCAGGTTTGGGGTATTATAAATAAATTTTAAGGGAATATTGGGTTTAGTTCTTTATATAAATGTATGTTTTACTTATCTAACTGTTGTAGTTTAGGTGAGGGTTTTGCTTTTTAAGACATGCAGAAGTGTAACTGAAATGGTTATTCCCTTTGCCTTTCTAGATACCCACATTGATGAAAATTTTAGTTTTTTTTTATCCCTGTGAGCTCATGCATTATTTAATATTTTTAAATTGCAGGCCTGAAAATCAGCATAGTGTGAACTTGTTTTGTTTTGAATCCATTATCCTAATACATTTTTAAAAATATCTATTTTATTGATTTTTTTTAAGAGAGGAAGAAATAGAGAGTTAGAAACCTCAATCAGCTGCCTTTTGCATACCCCCTACTGGTGATGTGCCCGTAACCAAGGTACATGCCCTTGACAGGAATCGAACCTGGGACCTTTCAGTCTGCACTCCGATGCTTATCCATGAGCCAAACCAGTTTTGGCCCCCTAACACATTTTTATGGTGAGAATGTCTTTCTGCAATTTTTTACACTGCCTTTATCTCTTTGGTTGAAAAGTTTGGTCAGAAAATTTTGCCTATTTTTAAAATGAGTTAATGATTTATACTATAGGCAGATAATTCAGCATCTAAGAAATCTAATTTCTTTCATCATCCCAGCTTTAATAAGTGTACCCTCAAAATCTTCTGAACTCATGTTGTGAAATCTTTTCTGTATGAAGTCAAGAACTCACATACCTTAGGCAAACCTGAAGCACACCTGTTTTAGGTTAGTTATGCCTGGGACATCCTCTATAAAGACAGGTGATGACATGACTTTGCTTACAAGCCTTGGGAGAAAATGTGATGGCCCACACTCACTTTGATCTTGGTGAATCAAATCAATCTTAACACTATTCATTTTTAATATTTTATTGAATTTTTAGAAAGAAAGGAAGAGGGAGAAACATCAGTGATGAGAAGAATCATTGAACAACTGCCTCCTGCATTCCCCCTCCTAAAATGGAGCTGCCAACCAGGGCATGTGCCTCTACCTGATATGGAACCAATGATAACATGGTTCCTAGGTACATGCACCACCACTGAGCCATACTGACAGTGCACACTGTTCTTTTGTTGTAGTTTTTGACTCTATTACAGATCTCCCCAATTTTCCCCATACCACTCCCTCCTTTCCCCTCTCTACCCTGCTGCCACCTCTTCTAGGCCCTCAGCACATTATTATGTCCATGGGCTATGCATGTATGTATGTACAGTATTCAATTTTTTCATTGACTTTATAGAGTGGAAGGGAGAGGGAGAGCTAAAAACATGAATGATGAGAGAGAATCATTGATTAGCTGCCTCCTGCATGACTCCACCCCCACACAGGGAATTGAGCCTGCAACCCATGTTATGTCCTGAACAGGGAAAGAACCACAGCTTCCTGGTCCATAGGTTAATGTACATCCATTGAGACACACCAGCTGGATTTCATTATTTTAAAAAAGTAAACGTGTTTTAGTTTACATCACTGATACTATCACTAATGTCTCAAATTTCCTCGTGTGTATATCCTTGGTGGATCACTTTCAGTCCTACTACCCTCTTCCCTTAGGAGATCTGTTTGTCTTTGGCAGTTAGCCAAGCCTATAGACACATCTTGTCCCTCCCCAGCCCTCACTCACTCTGCCACAACACTTGTATTCACCTAATTCATTGGTTGGGTTTCCAACTAGTCTTTGCTGTTTAGAAAACTACATTACCCAGAAAGAACTGCACAAGTATGGGTGGAGCCAAAGGGAATTATGATGTGCACATCCAGTTAGGTTCGGGACTTCTGCCTTCCTCCTCCAGTTAGCGATTTTTACATTTTAGGTTTTTCTTCACAGATTCTGAGACTTTAGGGCACTAGTTGGGATTAGGAGGAGGCCTGGGGTCAGCTTCCTGTGGTGCAAGGTGTGTCTGAGGCACCAGGACACCCAACAGCTCGAGATTGGCGTTTCTGTGCTTCCCAGTTCCTCTCTGCTCACCACGTTTCAGCAGTCTGACCCCACGGAACCCTCCAGCCTGTGGAGTGGGACTCTCAGATCCAATGCTAAGGATGGTGACACATGGGTGATGGGGAAGCGGGTGGAAGGCGCAGTGCCACTTAGTAAGGACGTGATGGTGACACTGTGCAGGGAGGATTGGGAAACCCTGGCCTATTCTGGGTGTAAAGGCAACAGTGAGATGAGGTGTGGTTTTGCATGAGGAGTTTTGCTTTCACTCTCAGAACACTGGGACCATAGATGGTTGTAGGGAGAAAAAAAAAAGAAAAAAAAAGAGGGACATTTTATAAAGTAGGGTTCAAGCTTTTCCTAACATTGCTCAGTGGAAGAATAGACTAGAAGACAGGACAACAGCTGTGGACAGGAAGGGGCAGTCCTGTAAATGTTAAGGGAACTGGAAGAGTGAGCACTGAGGACTGAGATCATACAGGCACTTAGAGTGCACCTAGCCTCTGGGCTGGGCAAGGGCACTGAGCACCCTGAACACATAAAGCCTGGTGGTTGCCAGGCTCTCAACAGATCATAATCTTTTCACAAAATCCTGTAAATGTAGAATTGATTATGTATACGGGTTTGTGGAACTTATTTCAGCACCTCACACACTTGTGGCCCGTGAGATAGTAGGGCTGTGGGACTATCGCTGCTCTTGTATTCCTTGGACCTGGGCACTTTGAACAGACACTAAGCCGAGAATTCCAAGGCCAGAAGTAGGGATTCATGATGTGGACCTTGTTTCTGACAACCAGTGTAGTCTGTATGAGGTCCTGCACACGTAGATTCCAGAATGTGCAAAGAGTAAAGAGAGTTGAATCAGGAACCTGCAGGGTATGTCTATGAAAATACATATATATATAGCCGAAACCGGTTTGGCTCAGTGGATAGAGCATCGGCCTGTAGACTGAAAGGTCCCAGGTTCGATTCCGGTCAAGGGCATGTGTACTTTGGTTGCAGGCGTATCCCCGGTGGGGAGTGTGCAGGAGGCAGCTGGTCGATGTATCTCTCTCATTGATGTTTCTAGCTCTCTATCCCTGTCCCCTTCTCTCTATGAAAAATCAATAAAATATATATATTTTTTAAATACATATATTTTTATTGATGTTAGATGTGGAAAGGAGGGAGGAGGGGTGAGAGAGACAGAGCAACAGGGAGGAGCAAAAAATAGGTATTGGTTGCCTCCTGCATATATCTACTGTGGATCCAGCCCACAACCCTGGCATGTGACCTCACACCAGTGCATAGGTCTATGCTCAACAAAATGAGATATATCATTTAGGACAGTATATCACTTTAATACAGGGAATCATGGTCAGGTTGGTAATGATAGTAGTAGTTCTGAAGGCATAGTGTGAGCCTGAGGACTAACTTTCTTCCTGGGGCCACTGTTTGTCAGAAGTGGGTGTCACCACACAGCACAGGGACAGAAATTGTCATGTAGAATGTGGGTAAAAGATAATTGTTTAGCAGTGGCCAAAATCTTTAAAAGATGAGTGGACGTGAGATTAGTTGAGGTCAAAGAGTAATTTAAACAAGATGATACTAAGTCTGGTACATAACAACTTTTCTAAACTTTCACCAGGATTTTCTTGTGAGTCTTGTGCCCTGGCTATGGGGAGTTGCAGTCAGTGTTGTGGATTAACTAGAAGACTTGAGTGGTCATCTGTGAGACTCACTGGGAATGATGCAGGTGGCCATCAGGCCTGGGACTAGAGTGGATGTTAAGAGAGAGTTGTTGGCTGTAACTAATAAATGAACATCAACTGCAGCATGAGAGGAGGTGGGCTATAGATATTTGAGAACTGGTTTTTGTTCTTAATAGTTGAGGTTGAAAGAAATAAACAGTCATGGAGAGAGGCCTACATAGCAGGAATCAAGGCTGTGTCTATAAGTGTGGACTATCAAAGTCTGGGCAGTGCTTGATCCTGATTCAATATGGCAATCATTCTCTGTACCAGACATGCTGACTAATCAATAAAAGGCCAGGAGATCCTGATAGGGGCTGGGGCTGGGGAAGTGCAGGTTTTAAGAGAGGTGTGGTAGAAAGAGTGATGTGCACTCAGAGAGGGAATGTGAATTCACGGCCACAGCACCATGACCTTGACATGAGTGTCTGAAGAAAGAGTCCATTTCATTGGTTCTTAGATGTAACAATAAGGTAAGAGAGAACTAGATTTTGGAGGGGGTGAACTATAATTTTGGAAAAGAAGGTTATTAGGAAAAAATTTATCCACAACACAGCATATTTGCATTTCCATTGAAATGGTGCCTCTGGGAAAGAAGCTGTGTGAGATGAGTGTTGTTCAAGGAACTATGTGCAGCAGGTAGTACAAAGATATGGCCTCACCGATTGGGATTGGGATCAAAAGGGTGAAGTATGATGGCATGTTTTTAGTGTCTTAGAGGAGTCATCTGAGGGACCACAATGCTATTTCCTGAGAAAACAGTATCAAATCACTCCCACTGTCTTTATGGCCAATATCCCTCACTAACCAATGCTTTTGATACCCAATATATCGATAAGAGGCAGTGTGGCGTCCATGGGAGAGCCTGAGCTCACGTATCTTCTATCTACTCAACTGCTTTAATTGTTGTTGGAAGAAAAATATCACCACAAATATAAGAAGACAGTTCCTTTCATGGAATTAAGGCCTGACATTTTCTCAAATGTGAAGAGTGGAAAGAGCAGATGGATTTGGAGGGTAAGTAGTAGGATAGACATATAATATTGGGAGTGACTCTGATCATGAGTTGTACTGTCCCCATTATGACAGGCTGTGAACTTTGAGGATGTGGCCATTACCTTCTCTCAGGAGTAATGGGGGCTCCTTGATGAGGCTCAGAGACGTTTGTACTGCAATGTCATGCTGGAAGTGTTTGCACTTGTATCATCTGAAGGTAAGATCTTCATGTTTTCCCAATGTCCTGAGGTGATGATCTCTCTTCCTTTATTCCTCAGGCATAGCTTTCTCTCTCCCACAGCCAGAACATTGCCTCTGCTAATTTCGCCCACTGAGCTGTCAAATGTGCTGTGGTTGCCAGCCTAGTCAAAGGACTCCAAGATCATCTGTAACACCTGTTATCTCAAAAAGTACATTAAGTATTAGGGAGTCAGGCGTCTTGCAGTCAGCTTAATGGGTGTCAGTTTGGACTTTCTCTTCAAGGGAAACAAAAAGTGTCCACATGCATGGCTTCAACTTCAACACTTTCTCTAGGTAAGGGTTCTTTGTGGCAGCTTCTGCCATGTTACGGTTTTTATCAACCTGAACCATGGGATGTTCTTGTAAGGCCCCACTCAAATGATGTAATATTGTCTTCCCTGAATACTATAGCAAGCTGTGTGACTCAGACCCAGTGCTGACTGCTCACTACTTCATCACCTGTTCCTCTGCACTGGTGCCTCTGCAGTATTCTGCAACACTGGCTGGCAGATGTGTTATGAATTGTACTTACATATGTGCTAAAGAATTTTCAAAACTTACTACTCCTTTATTGATATTTACTTGAAGAAAGATGGGACCAACCTCATTCCCATCTCTCTCGGTCCCCAACAGATAAGTCATGGTGAATGCTGTTAGGTAAAGGATGAGCTGGAGATCCATATTCTAATCCAATTGGTGCTTTGCATGTTTGTATCATAATTCTCTTGAGGCCTCCTTGTCTTGGGATCTTCATTAGCCCAAAAAAGTCACAAGAACCTTTTTTTTTTTTTTTTTTTTTTTTTTTTTAACAAGAGCCTTTTATTCTTCCTGCACATCTTTTATAATTGAATAATTTCATGGAACCAACATTTAATGTGTAACACACTTTTACAATGAGACTTCCCTCTGTCACACAGTCAATATTCATTTTCTCACCATTTCTCACTTTTCAGGTTGCTGGCATAAGGATGATGAGAAGTTCTGTTCTGAGCTTAGTGTATCTATACAAGGAGAGTCACAGGACAGGGCTTCTAAGACAGCTCCAGCCACCCAGAGGACCCCTCTGTGTAATCAATGTTTCTCTGTGTTACAACATATTTTTCACCTAACTGGTTCACATTCAACATACTTGGAGCAAAAAGCCTTCTGTAGTGATACATATGTTGGAGACTTATGTTTCAGTGCATACCCTTACCAGCACCAGAGGAATGAATGTGGAGAGGAATCCTGGAAACAAACTATGGACTGGGCATCCTATATGAGCAGGTACAGCTTCTACTTATCGATGGTGACTTCAACTCACAGGGAGGTTGGGGAAGATTTACAATACACCTTGGGGCTTCACGAGCACCAGGCCACTCTCAACATCGAGGAGCTACACTGTGATGGTGAGATTTCACAGGAATTTCCTGATTGTAAAAGTGATCACCAGTGGAGTGACTGTGAAAATGATGCAAGCCATATCCTGAAAGTTGTTCAATGTGAAGGTGAATTTTCTAGAGAAGTGATTTATCAGTGTAAGAAATGTAGGAAAGTATTTAGACGATTCTTTAACCTCATTGGACATAAGAGAGTTCATCCTGGAAAAGAGATGTATGAGTGTAGTGAATGTGGGGTTTCCTTCCGTAGAAGAGCTCACCTCACTATACACCTCAGACTTCACACTGGAGAGAAGCCATATGAGCATACTGAATGTGGGAAGTCTTTTATACAAAAATGTAACCTTATTAAAAATCAGAGAATTCGCACTGGAGAGAAGCAATATGAGTGTACTAAATGTGGGAAGTCCTTCAGTGATAGAAGGGCACTCTTTAAACACCAGAGAGTTCACAATGGAGAGAAGCCATATGAGTGTACTGAGTGTGGGAAGACATTTAGCCAAAAATCTCACCTTATTATACATCTGAGAGTCCACGGTGGAGAAAAACCATATGAGTGTACTAAATGTGGGACGTCCTTCAGTGAAAGAAGTAAACTCATTAAATACCAAATAGTTCACACTGGAGAGAAACCATATGAGTGTAGTGAATGTGGGAAGTGCTTCAGAGAAACAAGTAAATTCATTAAATGCCAGAGTTCACACTGGAGAAAAGCCATATGAGTGTAATGAATGTGGAAAGTCCTTCAGTGATAGAAGTGCACTCTTTAAACACCGGAGAGTTCACACCGGAGAGAAGCCATATGAGTGTACTGAATGTGGGAAATCTTTTAGCCAAAAATCAATTCTTATTACATACCAGAGAGTTCACACCGGAGAGAAGCCATATGCGTGTACTGAATGTGGGAAGTTCTTTAGTTACGGAAGTGCACTCATTAAACACCGGAGAGTTCACACTGCAGAGAAGCCATATGAGTGTACTGAATGTGGGAAACCTTTTATCCAAAAATCTGACCTTATTAGACATCTGAATGTTCACATTGGAGAGAAGCCATATGAGTGTACTGAATGTGGGAAGTTCTTTAGTTGCAGAAGTGCACTCATTAAACACCAGAGAGTTCACACTAGAGAGAAACCATATGAGTGTACTGAATGTGGGAAGTCTTTTCGCCAAAAATCTTACCTTACTATACATGGTAAAGTCCACACTGGAGAGAAGCCATATGAGTGTACTGAATGTGGGAAATTTTTTAGCCAAAAATCTTACCTTACTATACATGGTAAAGTCCACACTGGAGAGAAGCCATATGAGTGTACTGAATGTGGGAAGTCTTTTAGACAAAAATCTGATCTTACTAAACATGGTAAAGTCCACACTGGAGAGAAGCCATATGAGTGTACTGAATGTGGGAAGTCTTTTAGCCAAAAATCAATTCTGATTACACACCAGAAAGTTCACACTGGAGAAAAGCCATATGAGTGTACTGAATGTGGGAAATCTTTTAGCCAAAAATCAATTCTTAATACACACCAGAGAGTTCACACTGGAGAGAAGCCATATGAGTGTAATGAATGTGGAAAGTCCTTCAGTTATAGAAGTGTACTCTTTAAACCCCAGAGAGTTCACACTAGAGAGAAGCCATATGAATGGTAATCAATTTGGGAAGCCCTTAAGCCAAAAATCTAGTCTTATTAAACATCTGAAAGTTCACACTGGAGAAGAGTGTTAAATGTGCAGGAATATTTTATTTTAGTCACTTAAAATAACACTAAAGGTAACTGTATGGGACCTATTTTTTTTTTTTTCTTAAACTTTTTAATGGAACATATAGTGTACTATATTTCTCATGTGTTTCCAGTACAAGTAAGAACTGAAGGACATGCCCAGAACTACTATCTGATACATTTGGAGCTCAAGAGATTTTTTTATTGAATTATGCTTTTATTAATTCTTTTAATTTCTAATTGACCAACCTGTAAATTGCTTACTGTGCTCTGTCTGGTTTATGATTTTTTAGTAAAGATATTTTTCTCTATTATCTTAATTTTTTTATTTTATTTTTTATTTTCATTGCTAGGGATGATTGTCAAGCACAATTATGATATATCATCATAGAGTTAACAGCTATTGCTTGGAGTTAACAGATATTGTTTGAATCCCAACCTTTCTGTGCTTTTGGAGGTACAGCATAATAACAGAAAATTACGCTTTGACCAATATTGGCTTATATTGCATTGCTGCCCAAGGCTTTGAAAGAAACAGTACTTGACTTTGTGGTTTTATTTTTGCATATTTGATCCAGCGCATATGGGGATGTAGGAGGCATCTGATTTTTTCTCTCTCTCTCCTATTGATGTAGGAGTCTCTCAATATCTCTATTCTTCTCCCCTTCCCGTACTCTCTCTCTCTCTCTGTCTCGGTTTCTCTCCTCTCTCTCTGTCTCTCTCTGTCTCTCTCTCTCTCTCTCTCTTAAGATATCCTCAGATGAGGATTATTAAAAAATGCAAACATTCACTCTGGTGCCCTGAGATGAGGCCTCTGTCTGCACAACCTAATTTTACTCACTCTTTCATGCCTTTGCCTGGGACATTCCCACTATAGCTGGGCACACTGTGTTCTTCCCAGGGTTCGGAAGAGAGGAGGCCCAGTCAGAGAACAGGGGGAACTGGGATTCTGTGTCTGTCTGAGATGTGCTGGCCAGGTCTCTTCTAACTCCATCCAGAGTGAATCTTCCCACCCCCTTAGGCACCTTCCTGCTGCAAATGAACCCATGTCTGTATCTGAGAGAAACCCCTTGGTGCTTTGGACCCCAAAATTAGTTCACTTAGAAAGTCCTGCCTCCAACAACCCACTCACACCCCTGAGACCCTCTGGTGTTTAAGTCTCTTTTTCCATTTTGGGGATTATTTTGCTGTTTGATTTTATCTAAAATAAAGCACACCTCTCCTCTCCCCCTTACCCAAAAAGTCCTGGAGGTAGCGTGGATGCTACAGGAGATGGTAATGTATATTTTGAGTGGTGAGAACAAGCTGCAATACAAACATTTACAGAAGGAGAGGGTTTGTCTCATAATAAGTGCATTCCCTGAGGTTGAGATGTGGTTGGTGTACCCCTTCCCTAACTTTTCCTTTGCATAGAAGACCTTAAATGAGGTGATAGTTTTTGGTGTATGGGGAATAGTGGGCTGCTAGGGTGTATGGTTGAGGGGCAGAGAGGTTGGGTTCCTGTAAATGTCCTTTAGCCACTTCATCGGCCAGGTTCCTTCAGTGAGTGGGCTGGGGGAAGCTGTAGGGATGAGAACTTGGATCAGGTTGGATGGAGGGTCAGCAGCCATGGGTGAGCATAATGGACAAATATAAAGACCGAAGCTGTGGATACTGTTAAGACCAACTGTTTCATGTACTGTAAATGCAGATTACTCTGTCCTTGGGAACTGGCATCTAGTGGAGGACAGCCCACAAAGAATGGAGGACAGTCCACAAAGCCTGCTGTGACTGGTAACAGCAGTATGGGGGAAGGTGAAACTAGAGTTGGTCAGTGGGCACTTCACTGAAGAGTTCTGTGAAGGGCTGGCAGACTCCAGGGAGCATAGCCTATGCATTTGCAACTGTATGGAAATCACTTTGGCTTCTTTGAACACCAAGGATCAGAAAGTGGTAAAAAAATAAATAAATGGTGGCCAATTAAACAGTAGTATTGTGAATCTCATCCTGAGCCCGCGTGAAAATACAACTAAATCAAAGAACATCCACTTGTATTAACAAATTAGATGCAGCTGAGCAAACCATTTACAACTAGGAAGGGCAGATGAGCATGTCAAGAACTGGGAAGTGGACTTTCCAGGGACAGCAACCAGTGGATCAAAAGGGTGTGGAGAAAGCTGTGTCGCAACAAAGCTGTGTCCCTTCACGAGGTAGGTAAATCCAAGGGGGTAAAGGAAAAGCCACAGGGCAGCTGGTTGCTGGGGATACTGGACCAAAGGCAAAAGCCCCGAAAGGCTGCCCCCTGAAAGGAGGGCCATACAGCGTGGTGCTGGGGAGAGACAAAAATGCAGTTTCGTTGATTTGGTTTGGTTTTGTCTTTGCTTTAATTCTCTAAACCCAGAACACAGGACTTTTCTATTGCAAACACCTGGGGCTTTGGACCTGGGAGAGAGGCACAGGCTTAAGGTGCCTGAGGAGGAAAGCAGGACAGGGAGACATAGCCATGAGTCCTGCATTGGGACATTCTTTTTTTTTTTTACTTTAAATTTTTTTTTTTTAAATTGTTACGTAAGTCTCCTTCACCCCTTCCCATTGACCACTATCTACCTGTTCCTACCCAAAACCACATGCCCTCACCCTTTTGCTTTCTGTGCCAACTGGTTATGCTCATATGCAAGCATACAAGTCCTTCGGTTGATCTTTGACACCGTCCCCTCCTGGGCCTTCCCTCTTAGTTTGGAAGGCAGCTATGCTCACCACTATACCACCAACGCTGCACCCCGTCTTAGTTTGGATGGTCTGTTCAATGCTTCTGTGACACTGGCTTTATTTTTGTGAATCAGTTTACTGTATTTTCCGGCATATAAGATCCATGATTGTCTCTCATCAGGGATGTTTCTCTCTCTCTCTCTCCCTCTCCTTCCTCTCTGAAATCAATAAAAAGATCCTATATAATAAAAAGGGTAATATGCAAATTGACCAAATGGCTAAATGACTGGTCGCTATGACATGTACTGTCAGCCAGGGGGCAGACACTCAATGCAGTAGCTGCCCCCTGGTGGTCAATGCGCTCCCACAGGAGAGTGCCACTCAGCCAGAAGCCAGGCTCACGACTGGCGAGCACAGCGGCAGTGGTGGAGCCTCTCCCACCTCCTTGGCAACACTAAGGATATCTGACTGCCAGTTTAGGGGGCCTAAGCCGCCAGTCAGACATCCCCCAATAGCTCCCAGACTGAAAGGTTGCAGGCTGGACTGAGGCCCTGCCCCCCTCAGTGCACAAATGTCCTACACCAGGTCTCTAGTATATATATGCCACATGTATTTCTTTTAATCCTCACCCAAGGATATTTTTTATTAGTTTTATTTTTAAAAAATATATATTTTATTGATTTTTTACAGAGAGGAAGAGAGAGGGATAGGAAGTTAGAAACATCAATGAGAGAATCACCGATCAGCTGCCTCTTGCACCCCTGCAATGGGGATGTGCCCACAAGCAAGGTACATGCCCTTGACCGAAATTGAACCTGGGACCCTTCAGTCCGCAAGCCGATTCTCTATCCACTGAGCCAAACTGGTTTCAGCTGTTTTATTAGAAAGAAAGGAATAGGGAGAGTAAGAGAGAAACATCAACGTGAGAGAAACATCTGGCTGCCTCCCATATGCACCCTTAACCGGGGATTGAACCCCTTATCTTTTGGTGTCCAGGGTGATGTACCAACCCACTGAGCCACTTGGCTAGGGCATGTTGAGACTCTGAATAGAAATGATTGTGACATTGTCCCTGGTCCGCTGTGTGGAGCATCTCTGGGGCCCCACAGGTCCTCCATCTCCTTCCCTTTATCACAGGAGGAAATCAAGTCTCTGTGTCCATTCCTGGGAATTCATCATTTGTCACTCACCAAAGTTTTTTTTGGTTGGTTTGTTTGTTTAGAAAGTAGATCTCATGAATCAAGCTGTTGCAGAAATTGTTTTGAAAGCCACAGAATACATTGAGCCCAATCTAGGTAACATGGGACAAAATCTGGAACTGTCTTTTGCCCATTCACAGTGACCCATGCTGACCACCCATATCAGCTGGGCCCTCCCTTGATGTGATCGAGAAGCAACGCCCTTGGGGTCCCAATCCTGAAATGTGGTTTAGGGTTTGTTTTTTAAAAATATATTTTTATTTATTTCAGAGAGGAAGGGTGAGGGAGAAGGGGAGAGAGAGGAACATTGATGTGAGAGAGACACATGGACCCGTTGCCTCCTCTTACATGCCCCGACCAGGGCCGGGGAACCTGTAACCAAGGTACGTGCCCTTGACCAGAATCGAACCCAGGACCCTTCAGTCTTCAGGCCAACACTATATCCACTGAGCCAGACCGGCTACCGCTTAGTTACTTTTTAAAATATATTTTTATTGATTTCAGAAAGGAAGGGAGAGGGAGACAGAGACAGAAACATTGAATGATGAGAATCATGGGCAGCTGCCTCATGCATGCTCCCTACTGGGGATGGAGCCTACAACCCGGGCATGTGCTCTGACCAAAGTTATTTAACACGGGACCCTTCAGTCCGCAGGCCGATGCCCTATCTACTGAACCAAACAGGATAGGTATAAATTATTTTTCAGAGAGAGAGGAAGAGCAAGAGGGAGAGGTCCTGATGTAGCCTGGTTGTGATGTGTGCACAATTTCTGTTTCTCATGTGACTTAGCCACCAACCACTATGCACCCATCTGGGTGACACATGGGTCAATCATGGGAAAGACTAAATAGATCACGGCAGACCTTCGGCACTTCGGGTCTCTGCCATGGTGCCGAGGGTGCCCTCAATGTTGCCTGCTGGGTGTGTTGCATACACTGTGCCTGTCCCTCTGCCCTGTCCACTGAAAGAATTACAAATGACCCTGTCTTGAAGCAAACAGAGTGAAGCGGGGCATGCTGTCCCGATGTTGAAGATCCACAACCAGGGGAAGGCCTAGGAGTTCTCTAAGCCAGAGGGCCTGCTGGGCGACTGCCTGCTCAAGTACAGCCATGAGCTGAGCGAGGACTCCACCTTCGGTGAGTGTTCAGGACCTGGAGGACGGGCGGCCCGTGTCGCCTGTAAGTTATACACTAAGACTTCTTTTTCTCTTCTTTTCTTTTTTGGATTGATTTCAGAGAGGAAAAGAGAGGGAGAGAGAGAAATATCAATGATGAAAGATAATCTTGGATGGGCTGCGTCTTGCACGCCCCCTACTGGGGATCCCAGACATGGGCCCTGACCAGGCATTGAACCATGACTCCTGGTTCCTAGGTTGATGCTCAACTCTCAGCCACATAAGCCCGCAGGGAGATGGTTGTTTGCTCGCTTTTGTTTGTTTGTATTTTTGCACCTGAGGATATTTTTTATTGACTTTTAGGGAGAATGGAAGAGAGAGGGAGAGAAGAGAAACACGGATGTGAGAGAAACATATTGACTGGTTGCCTCCTTCATGATCCCTGGCCCACCCGAGAAGCCTGCAACCTAGGTATGTGCCCTTGACCCAATCAAACGTGGGACTCTGGTCTGAAGGCCAATGTTCTATCCACTGAGCTTCACGGGGGATGTTTTTAAGTGAACCTGCCACCTCACTGTGCACAGCTTCAAGGTCACCTGCTTGTAAATTAATGTGGATTAAATGCTGCCGAGGTACTGGGGCTCATTCACTGTTTACCCTAGGCATGGCTGCCCGCCCTGCTGGCAGCTCCCCACAGGATACTGCCAGGCTTCCTCCACACCAGGGAGGATCTGGGCACCTTGCCCTCAGAATGATCCAGGGAGAGGCCCCCGGAGGACCTGGCAGCAAAGGCTGAGATGAAATGTGCATTCATTCCTATTGGCATCTTCATTGGTGGGTGCTTAGCCCTGAGGAGGACTCAATCCTTTTATTGTTTACAGAGAGGGACTTTGTTCTGCAGCTTTAAAAACCCTTACAGCCAGTTTACAAAAACACATTGTGGTTTGTTGGTTGTATTATTTTTAATATATTTCATTGATTTTTTTCCAGAGAGGAAGGGAGAGGGAGAGTTAGAAACATCGATGAGAGAGAAACATCGATCAGCTGCCTCTTGTACACTCCGAACTGGGGATGTGTCCACAACCAAGGTACATGCCCTAGACTGGAATCAAACCCGGGACCTTTCAGTCTGCAGGCCGACACTCTACTGACTGAGCCACACCGGTTTTGGCAACAAATGCTTTCTGTTTGTTTTTCTGTCCCAGGTGGTGCATTGATCAATATGGGCACTGCCATGAAGCTGATGGCGGAGGTGAAAGGATCCTTTGATATCAATGTCAGGGAAATCTTTATCGATCCACTCCAGTTAGTCCATGACAAAGATTTAAAACAGATTTTAGTAAGTTTTCTCAGCTGTAAACCCCCCGCGTTTCTACTTAAAATGATGCTTGTAGTTAAAACCATGCGGGAGCCAGCAAAAGCATCATCTTAGTGTGGGTGGTGAAACAGATAAGCACTCAGTGAATTTCACCTGACTCCCTGGGCAGGAGCCCCAGAGCCATGAGCCCTTTATCCTGTAGCTGTGTGTGTGTGTGTGTTAATGGTAAATAGGTTTATTTATTTTAATCCTCATTCAAGGATATTTGTTCCATTGACCTTTTTTATTTTTATTTTTTTAATATATTATTCTTGATTTTTAAAAATATATTTTATTGATTTTTTACATAGAGGAAGAGAGAGGGATTGAAAGCTAGAAACATCGATGAGAGAGAAACATTGATCAGTTGCCTCTTGCACACTCCCTACTGGGTATGTACTTGCCCTTGACTGGAATCAAACTTGGGACCCTTGCATTCTCAGGCCAATGCTGTATCCACTGAGCCAAACCAGTCAGAGCTTTTTTTATTTATATTTTTACAGAGAGAAGAGAGAGGGATAGAGAGTTAGAAACATTGATGAGAGAGAAACATCAATCAGCTGCCTCCTGCACACTCCCTACTGGGGATG
Source organism: Nyctalus aviator (assembly GCA_036971965.1). Classification (NCBI taxonomy): domain Eukaryota; kingdom Metazoa; phylum Chordata; class Mammalia; order Chiroptera; family Vespertilionidae; genus Nyctalus; species Nyctalus aviator. Next base: position 110,090 of record JAPZQD010000033.1, on the reverse strand, counting down.
TGCCAGCAACCAAGGTACATGTCCTTGACTCTAATCAAATCTGGAACCTTTCAGTCCGCAGGCCGATACTCTATCCACCAAGCCAAACCAGTCAGGGCAAAATATTTTTATTTTTATTGATTTCAGAGTGGAAGGGAGCGGGAGAGAGAGAAAAACCAGTGATGAGAGAGAATCATTAATCGGATGCTTCCTGAATGCCCCCTAAATGTGCCCTTGGCTGGAATTGAACAGGACAAAGCTGTAGCCACTGAGCCAAACCAGCTAAGGCTGTTCCATTGTTTTTTAGAGAAAGTAGAAGAGAGAGGGAGAGACGGAGAGAAACATCGATGTGAGAAAAACACCTTGGTTGGTTGCCTCCTGCTCACACCATGACCAGCGCCCCTGCTGGGGAGGGGCCTACAACCAAGCTAAGTGCCCTTGACAGGAATAGAACGCAGGACCTTTAGGTTCCCATGACAATGCTCTATCCACTGAGCCACACTGGCCAGGGCTATCCTGTGGCTTATTGAAGCCAGTAAGAAGCCAAGCTAAAGGTCCTTATTCCCACAGCCATTACTCAGAGCAAAGGATTCCTAAACTGTGCAGTGGGTTTTCAACAATGAAAATCAAAACATAATCATTACATCTTTTAAATATATATATATATTCATATTTATTTAAGACACAGAGAGAAACATCAATGATGAGAGAGAATCATTGATCCATTGTCTCCTGCACATCCTCTACTGAGCCCACAACCCAGGCATGTGCCCTGTCCAGAAGTCTAAACTGTGACCTGTGTTTCCTGGGTTGATGCTTAACAACTGAGCCACACCAGCTGGGCCTCATTGCTTTTTTTGATTCATGGCACAATTGGTCATTAATTTCCATGATTTGATTATATATTTGGAAAATTTTTTTTAAATGGCCACATGGAGCTCACCCATAAGAATGTGTTTGTGTTTCTTTCATGGTAGTGTTTACTCAACTCATTCTGTAATTGTTGCGGGACCTTAAGGAAGATGTATAATTACTCCAGAATAAGCAGGTCAAACTCAAAGCTAATATGGGCCAAATAAACAAGGTTTAAGTGTATGTGGGCCACAAAAAAAACCCAAAACTTAAATTTTCATAGAAATATAGGTTTATTTTGATAGAGACATGCTTATTACAAAGGGCTGAAATAAATGAATTATCATTAACATAAAATAATAGAACATTTTAATAAAAAGTAGTATTTTTTCTTGAACATTGACTTAGCAGACACTGGTTAACTGCACAAATGAATAAGTGTAATGCAAATAAACCCATTTTCTTGTTCTCTGAAAGTGAGATATTTTCTGTTGCACACACCAAAGAAGTCAGTCTAAGACTAAGAATGTGGCCATCGGCTGCTAAAATATTCCCTGCAAGTATTAGTGGAGAGAAATACTGCGCCTAATAAATGCAACGCGATGATAGTCATCAGTCATTAGTGAACATTGTCGTTCATTATTAAGAATTGTCTATAGCCGAAACCGGTTTGGCTCAATGGATAGAGCGTTGGCTTGGGGACTCAAGGGACCTGGGTTCGATTCCGGTCAAGGGCATGTACCTTGGTTGCGGGCATATCCCCGGTGGGGGGTGTGCAGGAGGCAGCTGATCGATGACTCTCCCACATCGATGTTTCTAACTCTCTATCTCTCTCACTTCCCGTCTGTATAAAATCAATAAAACATATTTTAAAAAAAAAAAAGAATTGTCTATAGCAGGACATTGTAAAAATTAAATTGCAAAATTTTTATTAAAACATTTCTTACATAAATTTTTATTGGCTGGGCCTCAAAAATATTCATTGTGGGCCACATGCAGCCTGCAGGACATGAATTTCACATGTTTGCTCTAGAAGATATTAGAGATTTGTATTTTTATCATCTACTTCTTAATAAGGATTTGACAGTAGTGCCAGAAGTCATATCCATCCTTATTTTTGGTATAATTAATTTGGTTGGAAATTACGGACATTAACAGCTGGTGAGAGCCCCTGTGAAAATCTTTGAAAATGGGAGCTGAGTGACAATACTGTGTCCTTATGTTCCACATTGACAGTCATCTGTCATCCATTCATCCATCCATCCATCCATCCATCTATGTCATCATCCATCCATCCTTGCATCTACTCATCCATCCATCCGTCCATCTATTTATGTTATTATCCCTCCATTCATCCATCTATCCATCCATCCATCCATTCATCCATTTATGCTATCATCCTTCCATGCATCCATTCATCTCTTTATGCTATCATCCACCCATACATCTAATTTGTTCATTCATTTCATAAATATTCCTTAATAAAAGAAGCCTCTAAAAGATGCTGGGGTGCCCACCAAAAAGTAAAGTACCTGGGTCCCTACCCCTAAAATGTAGACCAAGAAAAAGTAATGACCTTCCTTGTAGAGGCATGGCAGGCCTTCCTGGGCCATGTGCCGAGGTAGCAGCTCCAGGTCTGTCTCCTCTCCCTCAGCACCACCTGAAGAGGCTGGAGGGCCACCGCCTGGACTACAATTATAAGAGACATGTTGGAAAGATCCCCGATGATGAGATCACACTAGCAATGGAAAAGTTCAAGGAGTCCAAGGACATGGCAGAGAGAAGCATGTTTCATTTTTTAGAAAATGATGTAAGTATTGATCCCAAGCAGGAGATCCTCCTAGAAATGAAACATGAACTGTATATTTGTGGGGAAGCTTTTGGGAGCCTTTGTTGTTTTAAAAGTTTCCAGAAATCAGAATTTTTCTAAATGTATGCTGGTTGCCCGGTGCATGGGTTCATGCACATTGAAAGGAAATTAGAAGAAAGATTCCTGCAGTACTTAGGTTACTGCAAAAAATTAAATGCCAAAATAGTATATATAATATCTACACTAATAAAGATAAGATGGAAATTGACCATACCTTCAAGATGTGCACCAGCCAATCAGGAGTGGTTATGCAAGTTAACCTAACAAAGATGGTGGGTTAATTTGCATACTCAGGTGCAGTGACCGGAAGTGTTCTGCACTGCCCCAGCCACTCCAGGCCTCTGGGCAGGGTGAGAAGGCACAAAGGCAGCTACAGCCAGAGACAAAGGCTGTTCCGGCAGCCAGGGGAAGGAATTCGCCCACTCTTGCACAAATCTTTCTGCATCGAGCCTCTAGTAGTATAAAATTGAAACGTGTGCGATTGGTGCCAGCGAGAGCTTTATATGTGTTGTGCATGTGTGAGTCAACGTTAATTTTTAAATTGATAGTGCACGTCATACATACTGGCTAGTCAGTCAGATGCGTGTACAGTGCACATATATATATGTATGTGTGTGTGTGTGTGTGTGTGTGTGTGTGTGTGTATTTAATTGATTTCAGAAGGAGAGGGAGGGAGAGAAATATCAACGATGAGAGAGAATCATGGCTCAGCTGTCTCCTGCATGCTCCCCTAGTGGGGATCGAGCCTGTAGCCCAGGCATGTGCCTTTACTGTAATTGAACCGTCACCTCCTGGTTCCTAGGTCAGCACTCAACCACTGATCCATATCCCAGTATTTCATTCTAAGTATGGTGTGGGAAGCAGAGGCCACTCACAGCTGGCTGCTTATGTCCTGGGCTCAGAGGGAGGGGCCTCCACATGACAACAGATTCAGCTTAGTAACCACCTCTCCTCTGGTTACATTGAGCACCTACTATGTGTGTGCACAGCGTCCCAGGATGCATGTCTCTCCTAATGTTAGCCAGGAATGGAGGAAGTGCCTAGTGACAAATGCATCTCTTCATGACATAATCTTGTATTTTAGCCATATGCGAGAGAAGAGCTGCTGATGTCCCCTCCGACCCTCTCAGCCCCATTGTGTTTCAAAGAATGTTCATTAAGCCCTAGCGGGTTTGACTCAGTGCAAAGAGCATAGGCCTGTGGACTGAAAGATCCCAGGTTCGATTCTGGTCAAGGGCATGAATCTTGGTTGCAGGCTTGATACCCAGCCCTGGTTGGGTTGTGTGCGAAGGCAAACCAATCAATGATTCTCCCTCAGATCAATGTTTCTTTCTCTCTCTGTCTCTCTCTGTCTCTCTCTCTCTCTCTCTCTCTCTCTCTCTCTTCTCTCTCCTTTCCACTCTCTAAAAACCGATGGAATTAATATCCTCACATGAGATTCAAAACAACAAAACAAAAAGAATGTTCATTTAGCTCTCTCCCACAATTCCTTTTCACATTCTGCAATGCCAAGCAGATTACAAACAGGGTGTTAAAATAGAAATTCGCTTTCCTGAGGACAGAGGTGGCAGTCTACTGGGATCACTTGGGGTTGAGTCACTGGACTTGTTTAAAAGTGTGTCGGCCCTGGCTGGTGTTGCTCAGTGAATGGAGAGCTGACCTGCGGATTGAAATGTCGTGAGTGTGATTCTGGTCAAGGTCAAGAACCTATAGGGGGCACTACCCTAGGTCCCTCTTGCCTGAGAAGAGCAGGATGTGCTTAGTCTCCTGACTGGACTTGAGCAGAAAGGGCCTCAAGAGACAATTCAGTGAGGGCGCCACTCATGTGCACAGTGTCGGTTTCCCTTATCCTAGGAAAAGCTGGATCTCTGTTTCCACATGGACGAGGAACTTCATTTTTATTTTTGTAAAGAAACATTATTTTATTTATTTGTTTATTTTTGGTTAATCCTTGACCAAGGATATTTTCCCATTGGTTTATAGAGAGACTGGAAGAGAAAGGGAAAGACAGAGGAAAACATCCATATGGGAGAAATGTCCATCAATTGCCTCCGCAGGCACGCTGTCCAGGGCCCTGGCTGGGGAGGAGCCTGAAACCAAGGCACATGCCCTTGACCAGAATTCAACCTAGGACCCTTTGGTCAGCAAGCCGACAGTCTCAGAACGATGATCTTTATAGCATAAAATAAAATCTGAGTCAGACTGTTGGATTTTAAAGGGAGGGTGGAGATAAAAGGGAGATATCAACCAAAGGACTTATGTGCATCCATATGAGCCTAACCAGCGGTCAATGACAATAGGGCGGTGTGGGCATGAGTGGGAGGAAGAATTGGAATGGGGGGTTGAGGACAAATATGTGACACCTCAATCAATAAAGATTTTTTTTTTTAATCTGAGAATATCCTCTCTGTGGGATAGTCAGCATTTCATTGAGTTAAAACATATTTATAATCAGAACTCCATGTGCACATGTGCAGCCATCATCACTAGCTCTATACACTGGACCTGTGTGATGCTCACCATCTCCTGTGACATTAAAGGAGCCGAGGTGTTCGGGGCTTCCCTGCTCATGTTCCACTCTGGCTCCCACCTCCAGGTACTAACATCCCCTTTCCTGCAGGTAGAACAACTCAACCAGCTGACTGAGTTTGTCCAAGGCGGCTCTAGACATCACCAGCAGTCGGCTGACAACCTGCAGATGCTGAAGAAACTGCGGATTCGGTAAGAGCCTCCCGCACCCGCCCAGGGATGCAGGGTCCCAACCAGTGGGAACCACTCACTCTAGCTCTCTGCCTCTCCGTCTCCCCTGCCCCTCCCATTCACCGTGGGTTTTTTTTTTTTGTTTTTTTTTTTAATATTTATATAATTGAATTCAGAAAGGAAGGGATAGGAAGAGAGAGATAGAAACATCAATGATAGAGAGAATCATGGAATGGCTGCCTCCTACATGTCCCATACTGGGGATCAAGCCCAAGACCTGGGCATGTGCCCTGATTGGATATCGACCCCTAACCTCCTGGTTCATAGGTTGATGCTCAATTGCTGAGCCATGACATCCTGGCTACTCTAGACTTTTTTGAAAATGAGTGATATCCTATGGAGCATGCGCGGTAATCCTGTGTATTAAAGTGAGGGGTGAAAAACACACACAAAAAAACCGACCCTATTGTTCAGGCGAGGTTGGATTACAGAAAATTGCTTTATACAGGACTAGCATAATGAATATACGTGAAGGGATTTTGGCTTATATCAACATCCTTCTGACAAAGGGGAAAGTAGTATCTGGTAAGCAAGGTGTCCCCTCTGTAGATGGATGGTCACTGGGAGCTCACAGGAAGAGCATTTTATTTTATATTTTTCATTGAAAACTTCATCTGATATATTTGTTTATTTTATTTAAAATATCTTTATTGTTTAGATTATTACAATTGTTTCTCCTTTTTTGCCTCCATAACTCACTTCCACCTGGTCCCCACCCTACCCTCTGCTTTTACCTCCCCCTCCCGCTGTCCTCATCCATAGGTATATGATTTTTGTCCAGTATCTTCCCATACCCCCTACCCTTTCCCTCTGAGAATTATCAATCTCTTCCCATTCTATGCCCCTGATTCTATTGTATTCATCAATTTATTCTGTTCATGAGATTTTTAATTCACTTGTCTTTTAGATTCACTTGTTAATATGTATTTGTTGTTCATAATTTTTATCTTTACCTTTTTCTTCTTTTTCCTGTTTTTAAAGAACACCTTTTAGCATTTCATATAATACTTGTTTAGCTTTTTCTGATCTGTGAAGCTCTTTATCTCCCCTTCAATTATGAATGATAACTTTGCTGGGCAAAGTAATCTTGGTTGTCCATTCTTGCTATTTATCACTTTGAGTATTTCTTGCCACTCCCATCTGGCCTGCATAGTTTCTGTTGAGAAATCAGCTGATAATCATATGGGTGCTCCCTTGTAAGTAACTTTTTCTCTTGCTGCTTGTAAGATTCTCTCTTTGTCTTTTGCTCTTGGCATTTTAATTATAATGTGTCTTGGTGTGCATTCCTCTTTGGATTCCTTTTGTTTGGGTTCTGTGTGCTTCTTGGACTTGTAAGCCTATTTCTTTCACCAGGTGGGGGAATTTTCTGACATTATTTCTTCAAAAAGGTTTTCAGTGTCTTGCTCTCTCCTTCTGGCGCCCCCATAATTCTGATGTTGGTATGCTTAAAGTTGTCCCAGAGGCTTCTTACACTATATTCAACTTTCTGGATGCTCTTCTCTTCTTGCTTCTCCAGAGGAGTGTCCTTTGCCTCTTTGTATTCCAAATGTTTGACGTGATTCTTGTGTTCCTCTAGTCTGTTGTTGGGTCTCTGTATGATATTTTTTATTTCAGTCAGTGTACGTTTAATTTCTATTTGGTCCTTTCTCATATCTTCGAGGGTCTCATTAAACTCATCGGCCTTTTCTAGGAAATTCTTGAAAAACCTTATAACCGCAGTTTTGAACTCATATCCAGTCTTTTGCTCTCCTCCATTTCTTTTGTTTGAGATCTGTTTTCTTTTCTTGGCATTTTAACTGTTTCCCTGAGTTGGTAGGGTCCCTTTGTGGTCCTGGTGTTCTATATGGTTCAGTGGGTCAGCCTCCGAGTTGCCTGATGTGGACACTCTTGGTGCACCCCTTTGTGGACTGTGTGTAAAGCCTTGTTGTAGTTAAGTCTTGATTGTTGTTGGTGTCACTGGGAGGAATTGACCTCCAGTCCAATTGTTTGTGAGGATCCGCTGTATCTATAATGGAAGAATTGCTGTGCTGGAGACACATTTATGGATGAGGACTTGTTCCAGTAGGGCTTTGGTGCTCACTGAGTCTGCTCTTGAATGTGTCCCTTATGAGGGTAGTTGAAATCTGGTGTCACTCACACCGACCACTAGATACACTAGTTTCTGGATCTCCAATGGGATTCAGTTCAGCTACTGTCTGGGGCTACCTTGCAGGAGCTACAACAAGAACTACAGTTTTCTCCTCTTTGCTTGGGATTTGGCCGTTTTGGAGCTGGAGCTGCAGTTTATTTGTTAAGCTGCCACAATACAGGCCATTTACATGCAAAAGACGCTGTGTGGAGCCAGGGCAGGTTTGTAGAATGTGCAGTGCAGGACCTCAGTGTGGGGCAGGGTCTCAGGATGTCACTAGGCTGGGGTTTGGAAAAAAGCAATGGCTGCTATCAGCCATCTTTGCCTTTCCGTGTTTCCAAGTTCTTGCATCCCTGTGCTCCAGCTCAGTAAGCAATGATTGCTCTGCACACCTCTACAAAGAAGTCACCCTCACTTTCAGACCCGATGGCTGATAAACCAGTATCCCCATAGGCTTCTGGGTCCCCGGAATGACCCCAGAAACTGGATTTCAAAGTGATTGGGAGCTTGTTTCCCTTTGGGTTGAAAAGAGCCGCAGGGCCAGTCGCCCACCACCAGGCCAATTCATGAGCCTACATACCTAGGATTTTTAGCGCTTGTGCTCCTTTCTTTTTCAGCCAGCTTTCCCGTGCTTCTTGGTGATAGACGTTTTGTCTTTCAGTTGTATTTTTGAAATTGTTGTGCGAAGTGGCAGATTAGTTGTTTACCTTTGCTGTCATCTTGCTTTGATATATTTATTAATTGTTGAAGTCATCTCATATCCAAAGCATCACATATATAAATTTATTCCAAAGAAATTGTAATACTATAGGAACCTTTACGAGGAAGATATCTAACAACCAGTAGGATATAAGATACACTATTTTTCTCCTTTACTAAATTTGAAATTCACTGTCCTTCAAAAACATTTAACTGCAATTACAACCGCAATGTCTGTTTCTCAACATTAGATCATTTATTAAGAAAAGGTACTCCCTTTTTTAAACAAATTCATCTAAGTTATATGTACAATTCGAATGGCTTTATAGTCTGGGTTTACAGAATTGAAATTTTTGTTTGTTTAAAGTATTACATATAGTAGTACATATATCTCTTGTTTTCCCCATTGACCTTCCCCCAGCCTCCCTTACACCTTGTTGCATGCCCTCAGCCCTCTCCACACACCCCAAGTGTCTTATGTCCATTGGTTTGCTTATATGCATGCATACAAGTCCATTGGTTGATCTCTTTCCTCCCTCCCCAATACTCCCCAGCCTTCCCGCTGTAACTTCACAGTCTGTTCGGTGCTTCACTGCCTCTGTATCTATCTTTTTGTTCATCAGATTATAATGTTCTTTATTTTCCAAAAATTAGTGAGATCATGAGGTATTTTTCTTTCATTGCCTGGATTATTTCTCTGCTCTCCAGGTCCATCCATGCTGCTGCAAATGGTAGGAATTCCTTCTTTATTTTAGCAGTGTAGTATTCCATTGTGTAGATGTGCCATAGTTTTCTAATCCACTCATCTAATAATGAGCATTTAGACTATTTCCAAATCTTAGCTAAGGTGAATTGTGCTGCTATGAACATTGGGGTGCATTATGACTGGTGTTTCTAGTATCTTGGGATATATTCTAGAAGTGGGATTACTAGGTCAAATGGGAGGTCCATTTTTAGTTATTTGAGGAAACTCCATACTGTTCTCCACAGTGGCTACACAAATCTGCATTCCCACCAGCAGTGCATGAGGGTTCCTTTCTCTCTGCATCTTCTCCCGCACTTGTCGTTTGTTGATTTGCTGATGATTGCCATTTTGACAAGTGTGAGATGGTACCGCATTGTCGTTTTGATTTTCATCTCTTGGATAATTAATGACTTTGAGCATGTTTTCATAAGTCTCTTGGCCTTCTTTCTGTCTTCTTTTGAAAGATTCTATTTAGGCACTTTGCCCATTTTTTTTATTGGATCATTTATTTTCTTTTTATTAAGTTGTATAACTACCCTGTAGATGTTGTAGATTAAATCTTTATCAATGATAACATTTGCAAATATGTTCTCCCATTCAGTGGGCTTTCTTGTTGTTTTGTTGATGGTTTCTTTTGTTGAGCAAAAGCTTTTTATTTTGATTTAGACCCATTTATTTTCTCATTAGCTTCCATTGACCTATAAGCAGTATCGGTGAAGACATTGCTTCAGAATATGTCTGAGATTTCTCTGCCTGGGAATTCCTCTAGTATTTTTATGGTTTCCCATCTTATGTTTAAGTCCTGTATCCATTTTGAGTTTATTTTTGAGTATGGTGTAAGTTGGTGGTCTAGTTTCTTTTCTTTTCTTTCTTTCTTTCTTTCTTTCTTTCTTTCTTTCTTTCTTTCTTTCTTTCTTTCTTTCTTTTTTTTTACATGTATCTATCCAATTTTCCCAGCACCATTTATTAAAGAGACTGTCTTGACTCCATTGTATGTTCTTGCCTCCTTTGTCAAATATTAATTGAGCAGAGTGTTTTGGTCAATATCTGGGTTCTCTATTTTATTTAATTGGTCTATATATTTGTTCTTGTGCCAGTATCAGGCTGTGTTGAGAACAGGGGCCTTATAATACAGCTTGAAATCTAGTATTGAGATCCCACCTACTTTGTTCTTTCTCGGGATTGCTGTGGCTATTCAGGGTCTTTTTTTTATTCCAGATGAATTTTTGGAGAGTTCTTCCTCGATCTGTAAAATATGCCCTTGGTAATTTAATGGGTATAGCATTGAATCTGTAGATTGCTTTGGGTAGTATGGACATTTTGATGATATTGATTCTAACAATCCATGAACATGGTATGTTCTTCCATCTGTTTTTGTCTTCCTCTGTCTCTTTTTTCAGTGTCTTGTAGTTTTTTGCATATAGGTCTTTTACATTTTGAGTTAAGTTTTTCATACGTATCTTAATTTTTTTTTTTGGTGTGATGGTAAAATGGGGTTTCTTTTTTAGTCTCTCATTCTGCAATTCCAGTATTGGTGTATAGAAATGCCATAGATTTCCTGGCATTCAGAGAAAGAATACAGAGAAATGGTCATAAGATGAATGTAAAGAATGGAAGACAAATTCAACTATCTGTGTAAGAACCAAGAGAAAATGAAGGAGATTAAAGAAAAAATGAGAAATGACATCACTGCTGTAAAGATCTCAATAGAAAGCATCAATAGTAGACTAGAAGAAGAAGATGACCAAATCAGTGAGCTAGAAGACAAGATGGGGGGAAATTACACAAGTAAAGCAGCGTCTAGAGAAAAAAAAAAAAAATTAAGAGGAGAGCCTAAGGGAACTTTAGGACAACACGAAACAAAACAACATCTGCATAAAAGCAGTACCAGAGGAGAGGAAACCGAGCAAGGAATAGAAAATCTATTTGAAGAAATAATGACAGAAAACTTCTCTGATATAGGTAAGAAAAACCCCACACAATTCCAAGAAGTCAGAGTCCCAAGCAAAATGAACCCACAAAGATTGACACCAAGGCACATTATAATTAAACTGGCAAACACCACCAACAAAGAAAGAATTTTAAAAGCAGCCAGAGATAGACAGAAAGTTAACTACAAAGGATCCCTCATCAGGCTAGCAACTGATTTCTCCACAGAAACACATCAGGCTGGAAGGGAATGGAATAAAATATACAAAATCATGCAAAGTAAGGGTTTGAATCCAAGAATACTGTACCCAGCATGGCTATCAATCAAAACTGAAGATGAAATCAGGAGATTCACAGACAAAAATGACTAAGGGAGTTTATTAGCACCAAATCAGCTATGTAAGAAATACTAAGAGGGTCTGCTGTATAAAAATAACAAGAAAGGAAGAAAGAAAGAAAGAGAAAGCAAAGAAGGAACACAGGGGTAAAGAATAAAAATTGTGACAAACAAATACCTATCAATAATAACTTTAAATGTAAATGGATTATGTGCCCCAATCAAAAGTCATAGGGTAATGGATTGGATAAGAAAACTTGACCCATATATCTGCTGTCTACAAGAAACCCACTTCAGAAAAAAAAGAGTCACACAAACTGAGGGTGAAGGCATGGAAAAAGGTTTTTCAGGAAAATGGAAATTAAAAAAAAAAAAAAAAGCTGGAGTAGCAATACTTATATCTGACAAATTACATCTGAAAGTGAAGGATATAACAAGAGATAAGGAAGGCCACTTCATAATAATAAAGGGAGCAATCTAATAAGAAGAAATAACTCTGGTAAACATATATACATCCACTACAGGAGTGCCCAAATACATAACACAACTCCTGGAGGATATCAAGAGAGAGACTGACAGCAATACAATCATAGTAAGCCACTTCAATACTATTCCCATTAAACAAATCCTCTAAACAAAAAATCAGCAAAGAAGCATCAATTCTAAATGAATCACTAGACTAATGGAATTAATTGACATCTTCAGAACATTTCACCCCAAAGCCACAAAATATACATTCTTCTCAAGTGCACATGGATCATTTTCAAAGATTGACCCATATATTTGGTCACAGGTAAAGACTCTTCAAATTCAAGAAGATAGAAATCATATCAAGCATCTTCTCAGATCACAGTGGCATAAAAGTAGAAATCAACTACAATAAAAACAATCCAAAAAAAAAAAAATCAAACACATTGCTCTAACCACTTTGGCTCAGTGGATAGAGCATTGGCCTGTGGACTGAAGGGTCCTAGGTTTGACTCCAGATAAGGGCATGTACCATGGTTGTGGGCACATTCCCAGTAGGGGTTGTACAGAAGGCAGCTGATAGATGTTTCCCTCTCATTGATTATTCTAATAATTATTCTCTTTCCCTTTCCCTTCCTGTCTGTAAATAATCAATAAAAAATATTTTTTTGAGAGAAACCAAGATGGCGGTATACGGAAGACACCCAAATGCAGCCTACCACAACAAATTTGAATTTAGAACTGGAAAACAGGAGAAACATCGCCCCTGAGGTATCAGATGGCTGGCTAAGTGGAGGCTCTGCCATCTGGGAAGGAGAGAGAAGGCACGCTGAACCCTAGTAACTTTGAAGAGTGGGAGCCACTGCTGTGGTTGCTGCCGCTGCCAGGCGCCAGCAAGGAGCCAAGTGACAGGGCCCCCGGGGGGAGGTGCCACTGGGCCCATGACTGCTGACCACGGGCCATGAAGCTGAGGCCGGGGGCTGTTTCCTGGACAGCACCGACCACGGCAACAGGCTGAAGCTGTGCAGGAGGCCGCGGAAAACAAAGGGGCGCCGTGGGCCAGCCTGCTGAGCTTCCAGGATGAGGAGGAAGAAACCGAATTAGTTTTCAATGTGAAGAAGTCAAGTTATAGCAAAAAGATAGTCAAATTACTTCAGAAAGAATACAAAGAAGATCTTGAAAAATCGAAGATTAAGACAAAACTCAACTCATCAGCCAACATTGCAACATAAATGTGTTTAAAAAAAAAAAAAGACAGAATGTTGGAGCAGTGGCAAACAGGCCCAGAGTGGCCAGGCCCAGGGCAGTGGCAGCCGAGCCTGGAACATCCAGGCCGGAACATCCAGGCCCCAAGCAGCCAGGCCCAGAGCAGCAGCAGCCAGGTCCCGGAGCAGCAGCAGCCAGGCACGCAGCAGTGGCATACAGATCTGGAGCAGCCAGACATGGAGCAGCCAGACCTGGAGTGGCCAGACACGAAGCAGCCAGGTCGGGATCAGCCACGACCAGAGCAGCAGCAGCCAGGCCCGGAGCAACGAGGCCAGGAGCAGCCAGGCCTGGAGCGGCCAGACCCGGAGCAGCTGGGTTGGGAGCAGCTAGCTCTTCGCCTGCCCATGCCCCAGGGCTGCTTCTCTGACATGGCTGGAAACTTTTGGGGGAACTTGAGGGTCTGCTGAATCAAGTGATGAAGGTTTAAATCTGGATGTGTTGAGTTGTTGTAGCGCTGGGGTGTTGATCCGTGAGTGCCTTATGTGGGGTCTGGATGAGGTTGGTTGATCTATTTGGATGTGTCTTTTGCTTGAAGTGTATCCTTGGAAATGTGGAGGTATTATTGATTTGAGAAAATGATAAGTAATTGATTTGCTACCTGAAAAATTTAAAGTTCTGAAAGTTTAAGATCTCTTGCCAAAAAGAGATTTTAAAGCTAACACCTTAATTTTAATGGAGAAAGGGGAGGACATGCCCTTCCCACACAGAACAGGTAATCCAATTCCAGCCAACAGCTATCTTTAAACAATGTGTTCATTTACATTTAAATGGCTACGTCTTTTGATAGCCCAATGGCAAGTTTACATGTAAACAAGTTTGTTTCTCAGTTCCCAGGGCAGAAAAAACAAGGTTTAAAATTATTAGATTTTAAAATTTATTCTTAATTAAAAAAACACACAAGGGAATTAAAAAACCTGATGAACAATATTAACTGTTAATTATAATAGAATCAGAGATTCGGGAGGGGAGTGGACTGACAATTCTTGGGGAAAAGGGGAGTGGTAGATGAGGGAAGAGACTGAAAATAAACTGTGCACTAGGGATGAAGACAATGGGGGGTGGGGAAAGCGCAGAGGGTGGGGTGGGAACCTGGTGGAGGGGGGGGGTGGGGGAATGAGGAACTTTTGTAATAATATGAACAATAAAGATTGATTTAAAAAAAAGAAAATAAAGGAAAAAACATTGCTTATCAACATGGACAAGACTAATATCACTTTAATTAGGTGAATTCAAATTAATACACTATATTTTATATACAACACATTGACAAAAAATGAAGTGTGAAAACATAAAATGCAACAAAGAATGTAGAAAATAGGAGTACTTACATCCTAGTTGTATGCATAAATTGGTTGGCACAACTAATATGTAGAGTTACTTTACAATATCTATTAAACTTGACTTTATAAAAAAATAAAATATATGTATATGTATTTTAAATCAAACACATGGAGACTATAGAGCATGCTATTAAACAATGGCTGTGTTACCAGAGAGATCGATGAAGAAATAAAAAACATCATGGCAACGAACGACATAAAAACACAATTCAAAATCTATGGGACACAGTTAAAGCAGACTTGAGAGGGAAGTTCATAGCTCTACAAGCCTACTTAAAAACAAAAAACAAAAAACAAAAACAAAAAACACAACCAATGGTAATAAATTACCTAACTACAACTCAAAGTGTTAGAAAGAGAGCAACAAGAAAAACCCAGTGTAAGCACAAAGAAGAAAATAATAAAGATCAGAGCAGAGATAAACAACATAGAGACAAAAAAAATACAAAAGATCAATAAAATCGAACACTGGTTCTTTGAAAAGATAAATGAGACTTATGAAGCTCTAGCTAGGCTCACCAAAAGAAGAGAGGACCCAAATAAAACAAAATGAAAGAGGAGAAATAACAACAGACAACACAGAAATACAAAGGATTGTTTAAAAAAAAATACTATGAAAAACTCTATTCTAACAAACTGGAAAACCTGGAGGAAATGGTCATATTCCTAGAAAAATAGAACTTCACAAAACTCAATCAGTAAGAATCTAAACATCTCAAAAGGCCAATAACTATGGAAGAAATTGAAGCAGTCATCAAAAAGCTTCCAGCAAAGAAAAGCCCGGGGCCAGTCGGCTTCACAGGGGAGTTTTACTAAACATTCAAGGAAGAACTAAAACCAATCCTCCTCAGACTATTTCAAAAAATTCAAGATGAATGAACACTTCCAAGCTTATTCTATGAAGCCAGCATCACCCTAATACCAAAACCAGATTAAGACAACACAATGAAAGAGAATTACAGGCCAATATCCCTCATGAACATAAATGCCAAAATCCTCAACAAAATTCTAGCAAATCAGCTGCAGCAGTACATCAGAAAGATCATACACCATGACAAATAAGGTTTATCCTGGGGATGCAAGGATGGTACAATATCTGCAAATCAATAAACATGATACATCATATAAAAAATCGGGAGATGAAAATCACATAGTCATATCAATTGATGCAGAGAAATCATTTGACAAAACCCAACACCCTTTCTTGATTAAAAAAAAAAAAAATCCTCTCAACAAAGTGGGAATAGAAGGATCATACATCAACATAATAAAAACCATATATGACAAACCCACAGTCAACATCATACTAATAGGCAAAAACTAAAACCATTTTCCCTAAGAACACAATAAGACAGGGATGCCTATTCTCACGATTCCTGTTTGATATAGTAATGGAAGTATTAGCCATTGCAATTAGACAAGAAGAAG
The DNA here is from genome assembly GCA_036971965.1 of Nyctalus aviator. Classification (NCBI taxonomy): domain Eukaryota; kingdom Metazoa; phylum Chordata; class Mammalia; order Chiroptera; family Vespertilionidae; genus Nyctalus; species Nyctalus aviator. The sequence continues at coordinate 94,289 of JAPZQD010000033.1, read as the reverse complement.
AAATAATAGGCATTCAAATTGGAAAAGAAGCAAAGCTGTACTTATTTGAAAATGACATGATACTGTACATAAAAACCCAAAGACTCCATCAGAAAGCTATTAGACTTAATAAATGAATCCAGCAAGGTAGCAGGATACAAAATTAAAGCCAAGAAATTAATGGCATTTCTATACACCAATAGTGAACTTACAGAAAGAGAGACTAAAAAACAAAACAAAACAGCATTTCATTTTCTGTCTCTGTATCGGGGAGAAAAAGATAGAAAATGAAAGCACATCCCACTGGCAGGATCCTGCTGGTCACACAGGAGTTAATCCCCTCCCACACTAAGGATCCTGCTTCTGACTCAGGAGGTAAGCCCCTCCCACTGTCAGGGTCCTGCTGGTAGAACAGGCATTTTGCCCCACACTGATGAGCTAAGCTCCTCCCACATGAGATAAGCCCCTCCTATTGACAGGATATTGTTGGTTACACAAAAGGTAAGCTACTGCCAAATGCAGGGTCCTGATGGGGCTTACTTTCCCATGTGACCACTGCCCACTGCTTTATGACAGACGCTCTTCCTATGCAGGTTGAACATCGACATCTTGGGGCGTCACCTCTAGCACTTTGGGCTACTCCAGAGTCAGGGTGTAAAAGTCACCCCACCCCACCCCCTCAGGATGTAGGCTCCTCAAGGCAGAGCCAGCGTGTGGGAGGTTCTTTGGCTTCAGCTGACACTTCTTCCGACGTGAGTGTGTGTGTGTGTGTGTGTGTGTGTGTGTATGTTATGTATGTGTGTGTTACAAAATCATGGCCGCCTCCACTCTGGACACAAGAAACTTCAGGACACAGCGCCTGAGAAGGTGTCCCAGAACACTCAATGTGTCCATCTCCTCCTCAAAAGGTGAGATGCCCATACTGGGAGAAGGTATGCCCTGCCCTGTGGGAAGGTCTGCTGGAAGCCTGTGCTCACTGCCTATGGCCTGTGCTCCTCTTCTACTGAAGACACTTGACACCCCAAATTTCCTACCTCCCCTCCTCCCCTGCTACCATTACCAGGAACTTCCCTTTTCCTGCTTCCTAGATTTAGTGTCAATTTTTAAAAACCAGCATCAGCCGAAACCAGTTTGGCTCAAAGCATAGAGTGTCAGCTTGGGGACTGAAAGGTCCCGGGTTTGGTTCCGGTCAAGGGCATGTACCTTGATTGCTGGCACATCCCCAGTGGGGGGTGTGTGTAAGAGGCAGCTGATCGATAATTCTCTCTCATCGATGTTTCTAACTCTCTATCCCTCTCTCTTCCTCTCTGTAAAAAATCAATAAAATATACTTAAAAATAAAAAAATAAAAATAAAATCCAGCATCAGGGCCCTGCCCAGTTTGGCTCAGTGGATAGACCATCAATCTGCAAACAGATGGGTAAGAGTCCATTTCTACCTTTTCTATCCCATATATCATGCTTTTCTGACTTGTCATTTCATCTCTCACTTCCTGGCTTTTGACTACCTTCACCTTGAGGCCATTTTGCATTTCCTGGCCCATGCAAGGCTTTCTCTGCAGTAGTCTCCAACATTGACCTGCATATGTAGACCACAAATAAGCTATTTGTTTATTAAGTTTTATTTCACTTGAGGTCTTCCTTGTTCTTGATCTTTCGTACCCCAGAACTTCATTGCAGCATCCTATAAATCCTTCCTGGAAACTTTTTGTTTTCATCCAGTTGCATGAAGCCACATGCAACACACTTGTAATGGGACATCCCTGTGTCAATGGTCAACATTCATTTCCTTGCCATATTTCTGTTTTCAAGATATTGGCATAAAATGGATCAGGAGAAGGCCTCTTCTGAGGAGAGTGTATCTATACAAGTGGATGCAAAAGTCATGGCTTCCAAGAGCTCCAGCAATTCAGAGGACCAATCTCTGTAAGCGGCTTTTCTCAGTTTTGAAAGGTATTCTGAACCTTACTGAGTCACAAGCAGCAGCCTTTGAGCATAAAGCCTTCTTCAATGACACATGTGTTAGAGACTTCCGTTTCCATGTAAACCATCACCAGCAACAGAGGGATGTCTGTGGAGAGAAGTCCTAGAAAGAAGCTATGGATAGACCCTTGTTTGTGAGCAGATGCACCTGCTATATCTCAGGGGTGCCTTCAACCACTGAGGAGCTTGGGAAAGACTTTTTGGCCATCTTAGGGCAGCTTATGTCCCAGGTATCTCTTAGCACAGGCAGCCTCACAGTGGTAGTGAGTTTTCACAGAGATTTCTCAGAGGAAAAACTAATCACCAGTGGGGCAAATGTGAAAACGCTGCAAGCCACAGATATAAATTTGTTCAACACCAGGATGTCTCCTCTGGTGGAGTGACATATAAATATCACAAATGTGGGAGAGGTTTTGGATGTGTCATTAATCTCAATCAACAAGAGAGTTTACACACACACACAAAAAAGAAGTCCTTTGAGTGTGATGATTGTAGAAAGCCCTTTCATTGAAGGTCTTCTCTCACTGAACATCATGGAGTTCACAGTGGGGAAAAACTTTTTGAGTTTAGTGAATGTGGGAAATCATTTAGGCATGAGAATCTCCTCTTTACCTGAAATTAAGTCCACACTCGATAAAAGCTATATGAGTGTACTGGTAGTGGTAAGACACTAAGCATTGGCTGTATTCTCATTGAACATCAAGAAGTTCAGACTGAAGGAAATCCTATGAGTGTACTGAATGTGGAAAATCTTTTAGGCACAATAGTCAACTCCTTAACCATAAAAGAGTTCACACTGGCGAAAAGCTGCATCAATGTAGTGATTGTGGTAAGTCCTTCAGTCAAATTGGTAACTTCTTTCAGCAGCACAGAGTTTATTCACACTGGAGAAAAACCATATGAGTGTAGTGATTGTGGGAAATCCTTCAGATACATGTCCAACCTCAACCAACACCATAGAGTTCACACTGAAGAAAAATATTTTAAGTGTAATGTATGTAAGAAATACTTTATGTTCCACTTATACACTCACTGGTTGAGTCTTTTTTAAAAAATATTTGATTTTTTACAGAGAAGAAGGGAGAGGGAGAGAATTAGAAACATACCCTGGTTCGACAAGCCTTAAATGTCCAGAGAATATTTGATCTCTTGCTCAGAATGACAACATTGATGGAAATATTTTGGGACCTACTTACCTGAATGTCATCTCCTTTTGTAGAAACACTAGTGGCCAGGCACACAAAATTCGTGCATGGGAGGGTGTCCCTCAGCTCTTCCTGCACCCTCTCCAATCTGGGACCCCTCGACGGAGGTCTGACTGCCAGCAGTCAAACATACCTCTCGCAATCTGGGACCGCTGGCTACTAACCACTCAACTAACTGCCTGCCTGATCGCCCCTAACCACTCTGCCTATCAGCTTGTTCACTCCCAACTAACCTCGTGCAGGCCTTTTTGCCTCTAACTGCCCCCCTCCCCCACTGGCCTGCTCACACCAACTTCCCTCCCCTCCTGGCCTGATCGCCCCTAAATGCCTCTGCCTCAGCCTGCCCCCATGGCTTTGTCCAGAAGGATGTCCGGAAGGTCTCCTGCTCTAATTAGCATATTACCCTTTTATTAGTACAGATAATGTAGATTTAAAATAAATGTAAACAACCAATATAGGAACTTCCTCCTCATTACGCTTCTATTTCAGAACTTCCTCTTATCACAAAATTTCCTGAAGTTGAACCAGATAAACTTCAAGTATCGCCCTGGCCAGTGTCACTCAGATAGTTGGAATGCTGTCCCATACACCGAAAGGTCATGTGGTCGATTGCCTGTCGGGAACATACCTAGGTTGCAAGAAGGGGCTGGTTGATGTTTTTCTCTTCCTCTCCCTCCATTCCTCTGTCTCTCTAATCAATAACAACATATTTCACCTAACCGGTGTGGCTCAGTAGATAGAGCTTCGGCCTGCAGACTCAATGGTCCCGGGGGTTTGATTCTAGTCTAGAGTATGTACCTTGATTTCAGGCACATCCCCAGGTATACAGGAGGCAGCTGATCCATGTTTCTTCTCATCAGTGTTTCTAATTCTCTCCCTCTCCCTTCTTCTCTGTAAAAAATCAAATATTTTTTTTAAAAAAAGACTCAACCAATGAGTCTATAAGTGGAACATAAAAACAATCTCTGTCTCTCTCTGTCTCTCTCGCTCACTCACTCTCTGTCTCTCATCTCTTCCTCTCTAGCTCTAAATAAATCAATAAAAAATACAGTCAAATAGTTACACTTGAAGATTTGAAAAAAGATACCACTCCCAGTGGGCGAGGCCAACAGATTCCTGAGCACAGCATATGAACTCGCATGGGTTAGGAGAGTGACTGGGTGTCTGGGAAGATGCAGCTCCCATTTAGTGCGCTGTGGCCCCCAAAGGGAACCTGTCGCCTCAGGGTTCCCATGGTCCCAAGCCACAGGGGAGGGAATGTTGGGGAACTCTGCCTGGCATAAGAATCTCCTCTTTACCCGATGGGAGATATTTCCTCCTTTCCTGGAAAGGAGGCGGTACCAACAGGTGGCAGCACCTGTGCCAGGGCCCCTGTCAGAGCCAGAAGGAGACCCTGTGTCTGGACCCCCGCCTGTGACTGGCACTCCAGCAGTCACCATCTCGCGACCCATGGTACTGCTAGTCACAACCCCACAGGCCACAGGGATACGGACAGATCTTTTCGCCTACTCTTTTTTTTAAATAATATATTTTTACTAGAGGCCTGGTGCACAGAATTCGGGGGATGTCTTACTGCCAGTCCCTCTCACAAGATGGGATTGCTGGCTCCTAACTGCTTGCCTGCCTGCCTGCCTGATCGCCCCTAAACCCTCTGCCTGCCTACCTGCTGACCCCTAACTACTTCTGCCTGTAGGCCTGATTGTGCCTGTCTTTTCCTGCCGGTATTATTCACCTATAACTGCTCCCCTCCACCCTGATTGCTTCTTAACTGCTCTCCTGACGGCCTGATCGCCCCCTACCTGATCCACTACCTGCCTGATTGCTTCAAATCTCCATGGCCTCGATCTCTGCCTCTGCAGCTTTTTTCAGAAGGATATCCCAGAAGGTTGTTTGGCTGACTGGTCTAATTAGCATATTATGCTTTTATTAGCATAGATTGCTTTCAGAGAGGGAGAGAGAGAGAGAGAGACATCAATGATGACAGAGAATCATCGATTGGCTGACTCCTGCACACCCCCCACTGGGGATGCAGCCTGAAACCCAGGCATGTGCCCTTGACGGAGAATGGAACTATGACCTCTTGGTTCATAGGTCAAAGCTCAAGCACTGAGTCGCGCAGGTTAGGCTGAAATCAATTTCTTAAAGAAGTGCAAAGACCTGGTAACCCAGAGGCAGAGGCTGGGGCCACAGACACGGGGCCTGAGGGGCAGTACTCCCAGGTGTGGGGGGGTGCCGACCTGGGACTGTGCCCTTACTAGCTACCAGCAGGTCCTGCAGGCTCCCCATTCCACCCCAGCAGCATCCTGGGGCTGAGATGCGGGGAGGAGAGAACCTTTGAGTGAAAACCAAAGCCCCTGCCCTGGCTGGTGTGGCTCAGTGGATAGAGTGTCGGCCTGTGGGCTAAAGGGTCCCAGGTTTGATTCCTAATCATGGCACATACAGGGTTTCAGGCTTGATCCCCAGCAGGGGGCGTGCAGGAGGCAGCCGATCAATGATTCTCTCTCATCACTGACTTTTATTTTTTCTTAAATATATTTTCTTGATTTTTTTTTTTTTTTACAGAGAATTAGAGAGAGGGATAGAGAGTTAGAAACATCAATGAGAGAGAAACATCAATCAGCTGCCTCCTGCACAGTCCCCACTGGGAATGTGCCCACAGCCAAGGTATATGCCCTTGACCGGAATGGAACCTGGGACTCTTCAGTCTGCAGGCCGATGCTCTATCCACTGAGCAAAACAGGTTAGGGCATCATCACTGATATTTCTAACTCTCTCTACCTCTCCCTTCCTCTCTGACAGCAATGATATATATATCATTTATTAGTTTTTTTTGTTATTATTTTTTAATATATTTTATTGATTTTGTACAGAGAGGAAGGGAGAGAGACAGACAGAAGAAACATCGATGAGAGAGAGTCATCAATCAGTTGCCTCTTGCACATGCCCTACTGGGGATATGCCCGCAACCAAGATACATGCCCTTGACCGTAATCGAACCCGGGACCCTTCAGTCCCCAAGCTGATGCTCTATTCATTGAGCCAAACTGGTCTCAGCTTATCAGTTTGTTTTTTTTGTTTTTTGTTTTTTTTTAATATATTTTATTGATTTTATACAGAGAGGAAGGGAGAGAGATTGAGAGTTAGAAACATCGATGAGAGAGAGTCATCGATCAGCTGCCTCTTGCACACCCCCTAATGGGGATATGCCCGCAACCAAGGTACATGCCCTTGACCGGAATCAAACCCAGGACCCTTCAGTCCCCAAGCCGACGCTCTATCCACTGAGCCAAACCGGTTTCGGCGGCTTATTAGTTTTTTTTTTTAAAAGAAAAACAAAAAACCCAAAAGCCCTGATAAAATATTTCAAGAGAATAGATGGGGTTTGGATCCCGAATCAACAAGGTAACACACAGATTGCCCCGTATTCTATTGGAGGGGATCGAATTGAACCGGGTTACCTCGAAATGGTAAGACACCACCCACTTTTTCCACTATTAGGAGAAATGGAATATATGTATTACATATATGTATGTCTGCATTTGGCCAACAATACAGAGGCGTGAAAAAATGATTAAGTTTTTTGCACCTCTGGTCCTCACAGGGGTTCCTTGGCCAGCTCAGTTACAGACCCATGCAGCCCTTACCTGTGTGGCTCAGTGGGAAGAGTTTTGGCCTGTGGGCTGAGGGTCCCGGGTTCGATTCAAATCAAGGGCATGTACCTTGGTTGGGGGCACATCACCAGAGGGAGGTGTGCAGGAGGCAGCTGATGGATGTTTCTCTCTCATTGATGTTTTTGACTCTCTCTCCCTCTCCCTTCCTCTCTGTAAAGTCAATAAAAATATTTAAATATATATATATATATATATATATATATATATATATGCTAGTAAATTTATGACATTATCATCATGGAAATTTGGAATTACTGCCATATCGAGAAATGGACAACTGAGTAGAACACGTTAATGTGCACACATCAGGAAATACCTATAGCAATTGTAAAAGGTAGTCATGTTATCTTAAGCAGATATGAAAAATTTTTTCAAGGATTAAAAAAAAAACACATTTGTTTGTATTAATTTCAGAGAGGAAGGGCGGAGGAGAGAGAGACAGAAACATCAGTGATGAGAAAGAATCTTGGATTGACTGCCTCCTACACTCTCCACACTGAGGATCGAGCCCCCAACTTAGACCCCTTATCAACAGAGACAAATATCAAAGGTACAATGATTGAGATTTCTTTTGAGAGCCAAATTTTTCAAACTTAAACTGTATGGGTTGGTACATGGTTATTAACTTAATGAGGGTACTCCTAAGCTGGCCTTTGCTAAAAACTCAAGGGGCCAAAGAGCTGCATGTGGCTCGCGAGCTGCAGTTTGCTGACAACCATCAACTTCTTTGAGTGAAAAGTATGCCCTGATGAGACCCATTTCTCTTTTTAAAAGATATTTTAAAGGATTTATAGAAAGAGAGCAAGAGAGAGAAACATCAAAGATGAAAGAGAATCCTAGACCAGCTGCTCCCTGCACGCCCCACACTGGGGATCGAGCCTGCAAACCGGGGGTGTGCCCTTGATCAGAATCTAACCCAGGACACTTCAGTCCACAGGCTGACACTCTACCTACTGAGAAATACTGGCCAGGGTCTTCCTTCCTTCCTTCCTTCCTTCCTTCCTTCCTTCCTTCCTTCCTTCCTTCCTTTTTTCTCTTTTTTTCTTCTCTCTTTCTTTTATTTATTTTTTTATTATTAAAGCCTCAAGCTGCTCATTTTGGAACAGGAGCTCAAGCTGAGGGATGTAGGACTGAGAGAGGAAGTGCCCGAAGGAAGTCCCTCCAGCGAGGCCACGCGAAGCCAGGATATCCCACAGGTGGCCAGGAGGCACGCCCAGGGGGACAGCCCTGGGCTGGAAAGCGTTTGGGTGGAGAGCGTGCTGGGAGCCCTCCCAGGCCTGGGACACACACAACAGTGTCCGCACACACCAGTGTCTGCACACACCAATGTCACACCTGCAGGCCCGTTTTCCTGTTTCCTCAGCACTCACCACCCTTCCTCTTTCCTCCAAGCTCAATTGCTCCTCCTTCATTCTCCCAATCAGCCTCATCCTCCAGGAAGCTCTCCAGGAGGCACCCTCCTCTGTGGGGGGCGGGTCTAACACCATTGACTCTAAGTGTCCCCCCACCTAGGGGCCAAGCCTGGGCAAACCAGAGAGATGAAGGGGGAGGAAGGTGGTGGGAACCCTAGCCAGGAGGGAGGCGCATCCAGCGGGCCCATCGCTAGGCGCAAGTGCGCGGGGAGCCAAGGGCTCGAAGGGGGCAGGACACAGGGCCCCTGGCCCGCTGGGACCCCGCACTCCCTGTGCGGGATGGGGGAGGAGGCACAAGCGGGGCCCCCGGTCTCCCCCGCCTCCACGTGGAGACCCTGCGATCGGCCACGTCCTCCGACCCCAGACCCTCCCTCCATCCCGAGCACGCGTGGGCAGGCAGATCTGGAGCCCCTGAGGTCCGGAGCGCTTTGGGGTTCCGGATCCTCACTTTCCCACACTCCCACCTGAGCCTAAGAGGAACTGCTTCTTTAGTCTTTCCACAGACGAGGGGGCCGGGCGCCCCCGGAGCTTTGCGGTCTCTGTCCTGGATGTTGGGGACGCTCAGGTGCTGGCAGAGTGGCTCTGGGGCACCTGTTGGGCCGGGGCGCCCTCCCGACCTGGTCATGGTCACTTCCAAAGCCCCACCACTGTTCATTGGCCAAGCCATGGTGTATGCAAATGAGGTAGATGGCACCGCCCCCCGCTCCACTGTTGCCTGGACACCAGAGGACGCCCAGAGGTGGGGAAGACCCTCCCAGAAAGCTGGGCCCCCAGACAGGGTAGGTGGTGCTGTGCACGAGGCCACACTGTGCTTTGGAGTGCACATCTGCTGTGGGATGGTTCTGAGTGGGGAGACGGGCACCTTTACCCGCGCTTCTAGGACTTTACCTGGTTTCATTTACAGGTAAAAGTGCCCCACTCTGGCACAAATGGGTAAGGGATGCTCCAAGAGGCGCCTACGGGGGGAACAAACAGATCTAGGGACCAGGCTTGGAGGAAGAGGCCCAGGGCTGCTGGGTGGCTCTTTTTGTACATTTGCCATGCTCTGGGCACCATCTGTGGGGAGTCCAGGTTATTGCCTCATTGTCTGATCAATATCAATATCATGCGCATCTCCCTGGAACACTGAGCCCACTGTCACCTGCAACTATCTCCAAGCCTCGCTGGTGTGGCTCAATGGATGGGGCGTCGGCCTGCGAATTGAAAGGTCCAGGGTACGATTCCAGTGAAGGGCATGTAGCTGATTGCATGTTCCCAGCCCTAGTCCAGGTGTGTGCTGAAGGGAACCAATCACTGTGACTCTGATATCCATGTTTCTATGTTTCCTCCCCTCCCTTCCACACTATTTAAAAGTCAATGAAAAATATCCTCAGTTGACGATTAACGAATGAAGTAGGAGGAAGAGGAGGAAGAGAAAGGAAGGAGGGGGGAAAAGGAAGGAAGAGGAAGGAGAAGGAAGGAATATGAGGAGAAGAAAGAGGAGCAGGAGGAGGAACTACCTCCAAGGAGTCATCAACAGCACACTCAGTCACCCGGATAAGTCACCAAAAGGGAGACTCAGCTCCCTAGGTGTGTCGCTGACAGTTTCATTTTGTAGAGGTACCAGAAGTCTCTGAGTCCATGGCCCAGGCCAGTCACCAAGGGCCTGCAGCAACCTGGTTGACGCCCATGGCCAAGCCAAGCACAGCAGGTCAGCATCTTTTGAGGCATCTGACCTCCAAAGCACCTGAGGGCTCCCAAGAGCTAAAACCCACTCCACAAAGAAATACCTCCCTCTCTCGCCTCCACCTAAAACAAAGAACTCCTCTTTCTGGCCCTCAGCATATCCATTTGGATGGCCAAGGCTTCCCGCCCCTTCCCTTGCGTCCACCCCTGGCATCCACCTCTGGTGCCCTCTTTTCTCCAGGACAGAAGTCATCCAGCCTCTCCTTTGCCATTAGCTCCCAGCTCCTTTATCCCTAACTTCAGCCGAGGATTGGGCTGGGAACCACCCCGCCCTTTGCCTGTGTCCGCACATTCCCTTAGGGGGTTTGGACAGGAGCATTCTTCCTCTCAGATGGGAGATAAAGAATCAGTTGAGCCTAGGGAATGAAGGCATCTATCCCAAGGCTGAATCAATATGACTTGGCTGAGTGCTGTGGGCCTGACTGGGTGACTAGCCACCTTCTCCTCTCAAGGGCAGCTGGGTCAGGACTGGGACACAGCCCCCCTTGTCTGGGGCAGGGCTGCATGGAACCAGCCCATCTGTCTTTGCTCCATGTCCAAGAGATGTTTAAATAGCATAGCTTTGAAGAAATTTCCCCGTAAACCATTACGAATCTCTATCCTTTGGGAAGGGGGTGACTATATATTTACTTATCTGAGTGGCCCAGTGCACGAACTTCATGCACTAAGGGAAGGAGGTCCCTCAGCACAATTTGTGAGAGGTCACAGGCCAGGCAGAGGGACCCCACCAATTTATGATTAGGGCCGGGGAGGAACAGGAAGGGACCACAGGAGGGCTCCAGGGTGTGTCCAGCCTGTCTTGCTCAGACTCCATTGACCAGACCTCAGTAGCAAGCTAACCCAACAGGCAGAGCGTCTGCCCCCTGGTGGTCAGGGCAGGTCATAGTGACTGGTCGACTGCCCCCTGGAGGTCAGTGCACATCATAGCTACTGGACCAGTCGATTCCCCCTGGTGGTCAGTGCATGTCATAGTGAGCAGTTGAGTGGTCTTAGCATATCATTAGCATATTACACTTTGAATTGTTGAATAGCCAACTGGAAAACCAGACACTTAGTATATTAGGCTTCTATTATAGAGGATTTTACTTTTATTATCCTCTATAATAAAACTCTAATATGTAAATGACCACAAGGGGGAACAAACAGTTGCTATTTTACACACTGACCATCAGGGGTCAGACACTCAACACAGTAGCTGCCCCGATTAGTCAGAAGCTGGGCTTATAGCTGGCGAGTGAAACAGTGGTGGATGGAGATTCTCCTGCCTCTGCAGCAACGCTATGGACCCCTCAAGGGATGTTTGACTGTCAGCTGAGGACTGCTCCATATGGAGAGCGGGCTTAACCAGCAGGTAGACATCCCCTGAGGAGTCTTGGACTAAAGAGGGTGGAGGCTGGGGCTGAGGTTCCAATGGACTGAGTGCACGAATGTCATGCACGAGGTCTCTAATTTAAAGACATTTTTATTGATTTTGATTTCACAGAGGAAGGGAGAGACAAAAACATCAATGTTGAGAGAGAATCATGAATGGGCAGCTTCCTGTAGGCCCCCACAGAGTATTGAGCCTACAAACCTAGTGCCATTGAAAAGAATAGAACCTGGAACTCTTCAGTCAGGGCAGGAAGGGATCATTTTTTAACGTTTTTACCTTTCTTCATGGTTGATAGTATATTGATTTACATTTCCTTCTGAAGCTGATTTTGATGAATTAGCGCTTCATTTAATCAAGTGTAAACTCTACATTACATTCTCATCATTTTCAAAGTTTAGAGTATTTCATAATTTTATTTTCTTTCTCAAAGTAGTGGTGATATATATATATATTAGAGCCCGATGCAGGACAGTTGTGCACTGGGAGGGGGGAGGGGGTCTCCCTCAGCCTGGTCTCTGTCCTCTCACAGTCCAGGACCACAATGGGGATGTCTTACTGCCAGCTTAGGCCCGCTCCCCTAAGCCAGCAGTCAGACATCCCCCTCAGGGTCCTTAGCACTGCTGTGGACACGGAAGAGGCTCCTGCCACCTCTGATGTGCTCACCAGCAGTGAGCCTGTCTTCTGGCTTAGTGGTGGTCCCCCCGTGGGAGTGCACTGACATCTGACCCCTGGTGATCTACCTTTCAGTCAATATGCATATTTGGGTTTTACTAAATAGGATGTGTGTGTGTGTGTGTTATTGATTTCAGAGAGGGAAAGGAAGAGAGAAACATCAATGATGTTAGGAAATCATTGATCAGCTGCCTCCTGCACGCCCCTTACTGGGCATTTAGCCCATAATCCAGTCATGTGCCCAGAACAAGAATTGAACCTGGGACCTTTCAGTTTGCAGGCTGAAACTCTATTCACTGAGCTAAACTGGCTGGGTGGTAGGTTGCTTTTTGCCATTTTTATTTTTTATGCAAAGTTTCTTCTTCCCTTTCTATTTTATCTTTTTATAGCAGTCCCTTTAGCATTTCTGGCATTGCTGGCTTGGGGATAATAAGCTCCTTTAGACTTTTTTATTTCTTTTACCTGTAAATCTCCTTTAATTTTAAATAATAGCCTTTCTGGATAGAGTATTCTTGGAATCAGTCCTTCACTTTGCATCACTTTTGTAATCTATTCCATTCCCCTCTGGCCTGCTGAGTTTCTGTCAAGAAGCCAGTTGATAGTTTAATGGGAGATCCCTTGTTTGTAACTCTGTCTCTCTTTAAGATTCTTACATTTTCGGGGTGTTTCCAAATCCCAGTACAATATGTCTTAGGGGCAGTCTTTTTGGGTTTATCATGTTTGGGACACTGTGCTTCTTGGGTTGTTGTGACTTGTTTTCTTCCCAGTTAGGAAAACTTTGTCCTCTCATATTTCTTCAAACAGGATTTCTATTCCTTGCTCAGCCTCTTACTCTTCTGGCATTCCTATTATGTGACTGTTGTTTTATTTCATGTTGTTCCAGAGCTGTCTTAGACTATCTTACTGCTTTCTAATTTTTTTCCAGCTGCTGCCCTGGTTGGATGGAATTTTTTCTACCTTATCTTCAATATGGCTGATTTGGCCCTTAGCTTCTTCTAGTCTCCCATTGAAACCTTTCATTGTGTTCCTTGTTAAGTCTATGTCATTCTTCATTTCCTCTAGATTCTTACACGTTGGTGACTTTCTCAACCTTATAACATTTGTGCATCCTTATAACCATTACTTTGAATACTTTCTCTGACAAATTGCTTGCTACCATTTCATTTAGTTCCTTTTATGATGATTCTTCTTTCATTTGGGGGTGTTTCTTTGTCTCCCCATTTGTTCTATTCCCTTAAAATTGATTACATATTAATCAAACTGCTATGCAACCCACATTTTAAAAAATTGGTCTTATGTACTAGATGACATGTAGTACCCAGTGGTGCAGTCTCTCGGGTCACCAGGGCTGGGTATTCTAGGGAGGCATCCTACTTGATATATTTGGGTTATTCTGGTGTAATTAAGTCTTGAATGTTATTGACCACTTCATGGATGGAGCCTGCTCTCAGGGTTCTGATTATGTGGCTTATGTCCTACCACCTTATGCCAAAGATTATGGAGGCACTGAGCCAAATGCACAAAATACAACAGGACAAGATATGACACAGAAGGAAGAGAACATGAATGTAAACAAGAAACCTATAACCCCAATAAAAGTGACAACCAGAGGAAAAGAGTAAAGAGAATCAAAAGAGAGAGTAAGAATGATACCAAGGAGAGATCCAAGATGGCTACATAGGTAAACACCTAACCGCAACCGCACACAACAATTTCAATAAAATACAATTAAAATATAAAATGGACATTACCCAGAACTACAGGAAAGTCAACTGACTGGAAATTTTACAACAAGAAGGAAAGAGAAAACCAGAAAGAAAATCAGAGGACCTGTAAAAGCCTAAGGTACGGAGTCACGCGGCATGAATAGAGAGGACAGAGCCGGAGAGGAGGGGTGGCTGAGTGCCTGGCTGGTGTTCCCTAGCAGGAAGGAGATAAAAGATCTGGACTGTGCTGAACCCCAGACCCGACAGCGCTAAACCATAGTTCTAGGCCAGACCCTGGGGACCCAGGCTCAAACAGACGGAACCTGGGCTGTAAGGCAGAATAGCAGGGGAGCAGCGAAAGGCAAAGCCCCTGGAGGTGCGCACATTGCGCGCAGAGGACGGACTGTTGACTCTGCTACTAGATTGCCCTAGCGGGAAGGAGACAAAAGCTCCAGACTGTGCTGAGCCCCAGTTCCAACTGTTCTGAACCCCAGTTCTAGGCCAAACCCCGGGGGCCCAGGCTCATACAGAGGGAGCTGGGCTGTAGAGCGGAACCCCGGGGGAGCAGCGAAAGGCAGAGACCCCAGAGCCACGCATTGCGTGAAGAGAAGGGATGGTTGTTTGTGCTGTGGGATTGCCCTGGCAGGAAGGAGACATAAGCTCCAGACTGCTCTGAACCCCACTTCCAACTGAACTCAACCCGAGCCCTGGGCTCATTGGGGGAGAGACTAGACTGTTTGGTAGCAGGCAAAATTCGAGGGCACCTCACCTTCAGAGGTGCTTGCAGTGAGTACTGCAGGACCCTGAGAAACACTGAGAGGCAGGAGCCGCATAGGGCGGGGTTGATGGAATCCAAGGCTGTAGGCTCCATTCTGAAACTCCGCCCCATCCAGGCAGACCACTGAGACTTTTAAGGCTACCAACTCAGGGAAGCTGCAAAAATGCCGAGACAAGGAAATAGATCACAAATGAAAGAAATGGAGGACAAAAAGCGACTGGATAAAGAGTTCAAAACCACACTTATAAGGTTGTTCAAGAATCTCCTAGAAAAGCCGATAAACGAGACCTATGAGGATATGAAAAGGGATCAACTAGAAATAATAAGGGATCAACAAGAAATAATAAGGGATCAACAAGAAATAAAGAATACATTGTCTGAAATAAAAAATAATATAGAGAGTCCTAAAAACAGAATGGAATATCGCAAGAATCAAGTCAAAGATTTGGAACATAAAGAGCCAGAAGACACTCCTCCGCAGAAATGAGAAGGCAAGAGAATTCAGAAAGTTGAAGATAATGTAAGAAACCTCTGGGGCAACTTAAAGCGAACCAACATCAGAATTATGGGGGTCCCAGAAGATGAGAGAGAGCAAGATATCGAAAACATACTGAAAGAAATAGTGACAGAAATAAGAATTTCTGTCACCTGGTGAAAGAATTAGACTTACAAGTCCAGGAAGCATACAGAACTCCAAACAACAGGAATCCAAAGAAGACCACACCAAGAAAAATCATAATTAAAATTCCAAGAACAAAAGACAAAGAGCGAATATTAAAAGCAGCAAAATAGAAAAGCAGGTAGTTACCTATAAAGGAGCGCCTATATGATTGCCAGCTGATTTCTCAACAGAAACCATGCAAGCCAGACGGGAATGGCAAGAAATATTCAAGGTGATGAATAGTAAGAACCTAGAGCCAAAAATAATCTACCCAGCAAAGCTATCACTCAGAATTGAAGGCCAGATAAAGAGCTTCACCAATAAAAAAAAAGCTAAAGGAGTTCAGCACCACCAAAACAGATTATATGAATTGCTGAAGGGGGTTCTTTTGGAAGAGAAAGTAAATAAAGATAAAAACTATGAACAACAAATACGTAATTATCAACAAGTGAATCTAAAAACCAAAAAAATCTGATGAACAATATTAACTGGTGAATATAATAGAATTAGAGATATGGAAGGGGAATGATCTGACAATTCTCAGGGAAAAGGGGAGAGGGGGGTGTGGGAAGAGACTGAACATAAACTGTACACCTATGGATGAGGACACTGAGGGGTGGGGAAAGGGCAGAGGGTGGGGTCGGAACCTGGTGGAGGGGAACAGTGGAGTAGGGGGGGGAAAGGAACATCTGTAATAATATGAATAATAAAGATTTATTAAGAAAATAAAAAACAAAATGCAAAAAAAAAGAAAAAAGAATAACAAAGAGTAAAAAAAACAAAAACCAAAAAAAATAAAAGAAAGAAAAGAAAAAATAGGGAAAGAAAACACTCAAAACAAACCAAAAGTCAAAAACAATCAGAAAAAATTAGGGATGGTAGATGCTTAGCTTAAAGAAAATATTTGTAAGGAATTGGATAAATAGGGGAGACCTCAATTTAGAACTAAGGATGAAAAAACAAAATAAGAAGGGAAAAATTAATTTACTTTTTTGGAAAAGGAGATTAGAGGATATAGCAGAAAGACCTAAATTGAAGAAATGAAGCAAGTTAAAAATTGGGAGAAGAGCAAGACAAGAGAGAAAGAAAATAAAAAGCATAATGAAGGTGAAGAAAAGAGAAGGGGAATGAGTAGGATCAGGGAAGAGGAAACTAGATATATGAATAAACCAACAGAGACTAGAATATCATATCAATAAAGCAGATAAAGTAGATTCATTATTTAAAAGGGGAAAATTAATTACAAAACTTAAATTGGGTAAAAGATGAAAAATGGGAATAAAAGAAGTGAGAAAGAAAAAGCTGCAAAAAATATAAAAATAAAAACAATAATACATTAAGAAAATTTAAATTAAAAAGTGAATCGTCATCCACTTCAGCTGAGTTTTAGTGCCCCAAGGCTGCTGTTGTAGGACCCCACTCTTCTGCTCTCTCTGCTAATACTGGGATTCCTGTCAGTGCTGGTCCCTGTCAGTCACTGTCTTTTGGATTTTAGCTCCCTGTTTGAAGCTGAAAGTGACACATTGGTCCTCTGCTTGTGTCTGTATGCACAAGGCATGGCTGTAAGCAGGCAGAGCCAATATGCCCTCTTTGCCTATCTTCTGGCTGTCAGTCTTAATGACTCAAGCATCTTTTTCTGACAGGGCTTTAGGTGGAGATGGTTCTGATTTTCTCTCGGAATAAGATGGGTGATTTTTCCTAACCTAAAGTTGCTATTCCATGTGTTTTCCAAAATATTTCTTTGGCCTTGGTTGGTCAGATTATTATGTATATACCAACGGGCTGGCAACCTGGAGTTTTTCTCAGTCTGACTAGAGGCTCGGTGCATAAAATTCATGCATGGGGAGGGGTGGGGGGTGTCAATCAGCCAAACCTGAACCTTCTCCAATCTGGGACCCCTCAAGGAATGTCCAATACAGGACTGCTGGCTCCCAAACGCTCGCCTGCCTGCCTTTCTAATGCCCCTAACCACTTCCCTCCTCTGCCAGTGTGGTTACCCCAAACTGCCCGTCCCTGCAGGGTTGATGGACACCCCACCTTCCCTCCTCTGCCAGCCCAGTTACCCCAAACTGCCCATCCCTTCAGGGTTGATGGACTCCAACTGCCCTAACTTGCTGGCATGGTCCCTCCCAACTACCGTCCCCTGCTGGCCATCCTGTAGTGGCCATCTTGTGTCCACATGGGGGCAGGATACTTGACCACTTTGGGACAGCCATCTTGTGTATTGCAGTGATGGTCAATCTGCATATTACTCTTTTATTATATAGGATAGAGGCCTGATGCTTTGGTGGGGATCAGCTGGTTTGCCCTGAAGGGTGTCCTGGATCAGTGTGGGGGCTCGCTTGGGGCATGTGACAGCCTGGGCCAGAAGCCCGTGGCAGTTTGCAGGCTTGCAACGTCCCCGAGCTACCCAAGCAAAGGCCCTAGTATCTGGAATTTATTTATCTTCTACAATTGAAACTGCTACAGCCAGGAGTTGAGCCCAGTCTTAGGCTTGCTCCATGGTGGCAGCCATTTCTATTGAAATTTATTTATCATCTATAATTGAAATTTTATAGTCTTAAGCAGAGGTCAAAGCACTCCAGGACTGCAGAAGCTTGGCTTCCTCCTTCGTTCGAGGCAACCCCAGCCTCCTGAACTCTCCAGTTCCTTGGCTGCCGCCATTTCTGTTGGGATTTATGTATCTTCTACAATTCAAACTTTGTAGTCTCAAGCAGAAGCCTGGGCAGGCCAGGATGTGTGGAAAGCTTGGCTTTCTCTATCACCAGGGAAACCCAAGCCTCCCTCCTGCTCTCTAGCCGCAGCCACCTTGGTTGGGTTGATTTGCATACTCAGTCCTGATTGGCTGATGGGTGTGGCTTGTGGATATAGGAGGGTGATAGTTGATTTGCATATCACTATTTTTATTAGATAGGATTCCAAGAGTTGCAATGATGTCCCTCTTCCTATACAGACACTGAAGGCCCTTTGGGATAATTCAGACCAATAAGGTTGGCCTCTGCCTTTTTTTTTTTTTTTTTCACTCTTAAGCTCAAAATGCAGGGTGTGGCAGGAAGTAGCTCCTGCCCTGAGCCTACTAGGATGGGATAGCTCTTCTGGGGAGAATTGGCCACTTAGGTTTGAAAGGTTAAGTATGTCACACTTCTAGCTATATATCACCAAAAGGCAGAAACACCAATCAGGAAAAATATATGCACACCTATGTTCACAGTACCACAATGGTAGTTATAAGAGCTACAATTTGGAAACAGCCTAAATGCCCATCAGCAGATAAGTTGATTAAAAACCTGTGGTATATCTACACAACGGAATATTATGCTGCTGCCAAAAAGAAGGAAATCTTATTATTTGCAACAGCATGAATGGACCCAGACAGCATTATGCTAAGGGAAATAAAGTGATCAGAGAAAGATAAATATCACATGACCTCACTCATTTGTGTAACATAATGAACAAGAACTGATGCACAAAAATAAAGCCAGTGTCATAGAAGCATTGAACAGACCATCCAAACTATGAGGGAAGGCACAGAAGGGAAGGGTGTCAAAGATCAACCGAAGGACTTGTATTCTTGCAAATGAGCATAACCAGTTGGCATAGATAGCAAAAGAGTGAGGACATGTGCTGTTGGGTAGGAGCAGGTACGAGGAGGTCAATGGGAAGAGGTGAAGGAGACTTACATAACAATGTTAAAAATAAAAAAATTTAAAGTAAAAAAACAAACAAAAAAACAGAATGTCCTAATGCAGGACTCTTGGCTATGTCTCTTTGCCCTGCTTTCCTCCTCAGGCACCTTAAACCTGTGCCTCTCTCTGAGCCCAAACCTGAGCCCAACTACAAAGCCCCAGGTGAGTTTTCCAAAAGAAAAGTCCTGTGTTCTGGGTTTAGAGAATAAATTTTAAAAAGACAAAACCAAACAAAAACAATGAAATTGCATTTTTGTCTCTCCCCAGCACCACGCTGTTTGGCCCTCCTTTCATGGGGCAGCCTTTTGGGGCTTTTGCCTTTGCTCCAGTTTCCCCAGCAGCCGGCTGCCCTGTGGCTTTTGCTTTACGCACTTGGATGTTTCCCATTTCGTGAAGGGACACAGCTGTGGTGCAACACTGCTTTCTGCTCACCCTCTTGACCCACTGGCTTGCTGTCCTTCGAAAGTCCACTTCCCAGTTCTTGCCATTCTCATCTGCCTTTCCTAATTGTAAATGGTCTACTAAGCTGCTTCTAATTTGTTAATACAAATGGATGTTCTTTGATTTAGTTGTATTTTCAATCTGGCTCAGGATGAGATTCACAAGACTACTGCTTAATCGGCCACCATTTTTTTTTATTTTTTATTTTACCACTTTCTGATCCTTGCTGTTCAAAACATTCAGAGTGATTTCCATACAGCTTGCAAATGCACAGGGCATGCTCCCTTCAGGCTTCCACTAGGAGCCTGCCAGCCCTTCAGAGAACTCTTCAGTGAAGTCTCTACTGACCAACTCTAGTTTCACCTTCCCCCATACTGCTGTTACCAATCATAGCAGGCTTTGTGGACTGTCTTCCATTCTTTGTGGACTGTCCTCCACTAGATGCCAGTTCCCAAGGACAGAGGACTCTGCATTTACAGCACATGAAACAGTTGGGCTTAACAGTATCCACAGCTTCGGTCTTTATATTTGTCCATTATGCTAACCCATGGCTGCTGACACTCCATCCAATCTGATCCAAGTTATCATCCCTACAGCTTACCTCAGCCCACCCACTCAAGGAACCTGGCCGATGAAGTGGCAGAAGGATGTTCACAGGAACCCACCCTCTCTGCCCCTGAACCACATACCCTAAGAACACACTATAATCCAGAAACTATCGCCTCATTTCAGGTCTTCTATGCAAAGGAAAAATTTAGGGAGAAGGTACACTAACCATATCTCAACCTCAGAACGTGAAATTATATTGAGACCAAGCCTATCCTTCTGGAAATATTTGTATTGCAGCTTGTTCTCACCACTGAAAATATACAGCACCAACTCCTATAGCATCCACACTACCTCAAGGACTGTCTGGAGAAGGGGAAGGAGAGAGGAGTGCTTTATCAAAATAATCCCTAAAATGGAAAAGAGACTTAAACACTAGTGGGTCTCAGGGGTGTGAATGAGTTGTTGGAGGTAGGATTCTCTAAAGATGAACTGATTTGGGGGTCCAAAGCACCAAGGGGCTTCTCCCAGATACAGAAGTGGGTTCATTTGCACAAGGAAGCATCCTAGGGGGTGGGGAAAAGCACTCTAAATGAAAATAGAAGAGGCCTAGCAAACACATCTCAGTTAGAAACAGAATCCCAATTCTTCCCTCCTACTTTGACTGGGCCTCCTCTCTTCCAAACCCTGGGAAGAACACAGGATGCCCAGCTACAGTGGGAAAATCCAAGGCAAAGGCAGGAAAGGGTGAGTAAAAGTAGGCTGTGCAGGCAGAGGCCTCATCTCAGAACACCAGAGTGAATGTTTTGATTTTTTGATAATCCTCATCTGAGGATATTTTAAGAGAGAGAGAGAGAGAGAGTGTAAGGGAAGGGGGAGAAGAGAGATATTGAGAGAGACATCAATATTAGAGATAGAAAAAAAATCAAGATGCCTCCTACATCCCCATGTAGGGGATCAAACTTGCAAACTGGATCCACAAAGTTAAGCAGTCTTTCTTTCAAGGCCTTGGGCAGCAATGCACTATAAGACAATATTGGCCAAAGAGTAATTTTCTGGTATTATTTTGTCCTTCCTAAAACACAGAAAGAAAGGGATTCAAACTATATCTGTTAACTCCAAGCAATATCTGTGAACTCTATGATGATATATCATAATTGGACTTGACAATCATCCCTAGAAGTTAAAATAACAGAAAATAAATAAATAAATAAATAAATAAATAAATAAATAAATAAAATTAAGGTATTACAGAAAAATATCTTTACTAAAAAATCATAAACCAGACAGAGTACAATAAGCAATTTACAGGTTGGTGAATTAGAAAGCAAAACAATTCATAAAACCATAATTCAATAAAAAAAATATCTTTGCCTACAAATGTATCAGGTAGTAGATCTGGGCATGTCCTTCCATCCTCACTTGTACTGGAAACACATGAGGAATATAGTACACTATATGTTCCATTAAAGGGTTTAAGTTAAAAAAAAAAAAATAGGGCCCAAACAGTCACCTTCAGTAGTGTTCTTTTAAATGAATAAAATAAAAGATTCCTATAAATTTAACACTTCTTGCCAGAGTGAACTTTCTGATATTTAATAAGACTAGATTTTTGACTGAAGGACTTCTCTCCAGTGTGAACTCTCTGGTATGTAATAAGGATTGATTTTTGGCTAAAAGACTTCCCACATTCACTACACTCATATGGCTTCTGTCCAGTGTGAACTCTCAGGTGATTAATGAGTGCACTTTTTGCACTGAAGGACTTTCCATATTCAGTACACTCATATGGCTTCTTTCCAGTGTGAATTCTCTGGTGTGTAATAAGGTGAGATTTTTGGATAAAAGACTTCCCACAGTCACTACACACATATGGCTTCTGTCCAGTGTGGACTTTCAGATGTATAACAAGGTGAGATTTTCAGCTAAAATCCTTCCCACATTCAGTACACTCATATGGTTTCTTTCCAGTGTGAACTCTGAGGTGTACAGTTAGGTGAGCTCTTTGACGGAAGGAAACCCCACATTCACTACACTCATACATCCCTTCTCCAGGATGAACTCTCTTCTGTACAATGAGGTCAAAGAATCGTCTAAATACTTTCTTACTTTTCTAACACTCATAAATCCCTTCTCCAAAAAATTCAGCTTGACAATGAACAACTTTCAGGATGTGGCTGATAGCATTTTCACAGTCACCACATTGGTGATGACTATTAAAATCAAGAAATTGCTGTGAAACCTCACTGCCACATTGTAGGTCCTCGGTGTTGACAGTAGCCTGGTGCTGGGGAAGGTATGAGTTGTATCGCAAATCTTCCCTAACCTCACTAGTTGAAGGCACCATCGATAAGCTGTACCTGCTCACATAAGATGCCCTGTCCATAGCTGGTTTCCAGGCCTCCTCTCCACATTCATTCCTCTGCTGCTGGTGAGGGTATGCAATGAAACAGAAGTCTCCGACACATGCATCACTACAGAAGGCTTTCTGCTCAACGTATGTTGAATGTGAACCAGTTAGGTGAAAAATATGTTGTAACACAGAGAAACACCACTTACACAGAAGGGTCCTCTGGGTGGCTGCTTTAGAAGCCCTGTCCTGTGACTCTCCTTGTATAGATACACTATGATCAGAACAGGCCTCCTCATCATCCATTTTATGCCTGCAACCTGAAAATTGAGAAACAGTGAGAAAATGAATGTTGATTGTGTGAAATGGGAAATCTCATTGCAAAAGTGTGTTTACACATCACACGTTGGTCCCATAAAATTGTATGAAAATAAAAGATGTGCAGGAAGGATGAATAAGAGGCTCTAGTGACTTTTTGGGTTAATGAAGATCCCAAGACAGAGGCCTCAATAGAAATATGTTATATACATGGGAAGCACCACATGGATTAGAATATGGATCTCCAGCTCATCCTTTAACTAACAGCATTCACCATGACTTACCTGCTGGGGATTGGGATAGCTGTGCAGGAGTTTGGTTCCATCTTACACCAAGTAAAACTCAATAAAGGAGTAGCTGGTTTTGAAAACTATTTAGCACATATGTAAGTGCAACTCATAACACATGTGCAAGCCAAAGTTGCAGAATACTGCAGAGGCACCAGTGCAGAGGAAATGGTGATGAAGTAGTAAACAGTCAGTACTGGGTCTGAGCAACACAGCTTGCTTTAGTATTCAGGGAAGAAAATATTACAACATTTGAATGGGGGCCTTATAAGAACAGCCCATGGTTCATGTTGATAAAAACCATAACATGGCAGAAGTGCCACAAAGAACCCTTACCTAGAGAAAGAATATTGAAATTGAAGCCATGCATGTGGACACTATTAGTTTCCCAGAAGAGAAAGTGCAAACTGAGACCCATTAAGCTCACTTCAAGACACCTGACTCGCTACCACTTAATGTACTTTTTGAGGTAATAGGTGTTATGGATGATTGTGGAGTCCTTTGACTAGGCTGGCAACCACAGCACATTTGACAGGACAGTGTGGGAAATTAGCAGAGGCAATGTTCTGGCTGTGGGAGAGAGAAAGCTGCCTGAGGAATAAAGGAAGAGAGATCATCACCTCAGGACACTGGGAAAACATGAATATCTTACCTACAGATGATACAAGTGCAAACACTTCCAGCATGACATTGAGTACAAAAGTCTCTGAGCCTCATCCAGGAGCCCCCATTCCTCCTGAGAGAAGATAATGGCGACATCCTCAAAGTTCACAGCCTGTCATAATGGGGACAGTACAGCTCATGATCAGAGTCACTCCCAATATTATAAGTCTATCCTACTACCCACCCTCCAAATCCACCTGCTCTTTCCACTCTTCACATTTGATAAAATGCCGGGCCTTAACTCCATGAAAGGCACTGTCTTCTTACATTCGTGCTGATATTTTTCTTCCAACAACAATTAAGGAAGCCGAAACAGGTTTGGCTCAGTGGACAGAGCATCGGCCTGCGGACAGAAAGGTCCCAGGTTCGATTACAGTAAAGGGCATGTACCTTGGTTGCGGGCACATCCCCAGTGGGGGGTGTGCAAGAGGCAGCTGATCGATGTCTCTCTCATCCATGTTTCTAACTCTCTATCCCTCTCTCTTCCTCTCTGTGAAAAATCAATAAAATATATTTTTTTTTAAAAAAAAGACAATTAAGGCAGTTGAATAGATAGAAGATACTTGAGCTCTGGCCCTCCCATGTACACCACACTGCCTCTTATTATTAGAATGGGTGTCAAAACCATAGGTTAGTGAAGGATATTGGCCATAAAGACAGTGGGAGTGATTTCATACTGTTTTCTCAGGAAATAGCATTGTAGTCCCTCAGATTACTCCTCTAAGACACTAAAAGCATGGCATCACATGTCACCCTTTTGACCCCAATCCCAATGTGGTGAGGCCATTGCTTTGTACTACCTGCTGCCCATCGTTCCTTGAACAATACTCATCTCACACAGCTTCTTTCCAAGAGGCACTGTTTCAGTGGAAATGCACATATGCTGTGTTGTGGATAAATTTTTTCCTAATAACCTTTTCCAAAATTATAGTTAACCACCTCTAAAATCTAGTTCTCTCTTACCCATCTTCCTTACCCATGCCAGTGTAGATTTGCAAGGCTGGGTAACACTGATCAATGCTATCTCATTCCTTTCAACCAGTGCATCAAAATAACAACTGAAGGCAGGTGGTTAGTTAAGTGACACCTAAGCTCTTAACCTAGAATTTAGCACCCAAGCACCTCTATTTTCAGGCAATTAACTTAAGGAATGTAACCTTATTGTTACATTCAGGAACCACCAGAAATAGACTCTTTTTTCAGTCACTCATGTCAATGTCATGGTGCTGTGGCCATGAATTCACATTCCCTCTCTGAGTGCACATCACTCTTTCTACCACACCTCTCTAAAACTTGCACTTCCACAGCCCCAGGCCCTATCAGCATCTCCTGGCCTTTTACTTATTAGTCAGCATGTCCTGTACAGAGGATGATTGCTATATTGAATCAGGATCAAGCACTGCCCAGACTCTGATAGTCCATACTCATAAACACAGCTTTTATTCCTGCTATGTAGGCCCCTCTCCATGACTTTTTATTTCTTTCAACCTCAACTATTAAGAACAATCAGATCTCAAATATATATAGCCCACCTCCTTTTATGTTGCAGTTGATGTTCCTTTATTAGTCACAGCCAACAACTCTCACTTAACCTTCACTCATGTCCCAGCCCTGATGGCCCCCTGAACCATGCCCAGTGAGTCTCACAGATGACCACTCAAGTCTTCTAGCTAATCCACAACACTGACTGCAACTCCCCACAGCCAGGGCACATTAAGAGTCACAAGAAAATCCTGGTGAAAGTTGAGAATAGTTGACATTTAGCCCCCTTAGTCTCATTTTGTTTAAATTACTCTGACCTGCACTACTCTGAAGTTCACTATCTTTTAAAGGCTTTGACCACTGGTAAACGATTATCTTTTACCCACACTCTACTGACAATTTCTGTCCCTGTGCTGTGTTGTTGCCCCAGGAAGAAAGTTAGCCCTCAGGCTCACACTGTGCCGTCTGAACTACTACTATCATTACCAACCTGACCATGATTCCCTGTATTAAAGTGATATACTGTGCTAGATGATGTATCTCATTTTGTTGAGCATAGACCCATGCACTGGTGTGAGGTCACATGCCTGGGTTGTGGGCTGGATCCACAGTAGATATTTGCAGGAGGAAACCAATACGTATTTTTTGCTCATCTCTGTTGCTCTGTCTTTCTCACTCCCTCCCTCCCATCCTTTCTCCATCTAAAATCAATTAAAATATATATGTATTTTTATAGACATACCCTGCAGGTTCCTGATTCAGCTCTCTTTACTCTTTGCACATTCTGGAACCTATTTGTGGAGAACCTCATACTCACTACACTGGTTGTCAGAAACAAGGTCTACATCATGAAACCCTACTTCTGGCCTTAGAATTCTTGGCTTAGTGTCTGTTCAAAGTGTCCAGGTCCAAGGAATACAAGAGCAGTGGTAGTCCCACAACCCTACTATCTCAAGGGCCACAAGTGTGTGAGGTACTGAAATAAGTTCCACAAACCCATATACATAAGCAATTCTACATCTACAGGATTTTGTGAAAAGATTATGGTCTGTTGAGAGCCTGGCAACCACCCTGCTCTATGCGTTCAGGCTGCCCAGTGCCCTTGCCACCCCTGAGGGCAGATGCCCTCTAGGTGCCTGTATGATCTCAGTCCTCAGTGCTCACTCTTGCATTTCCCTTATCATTTACAAGACTTCTCCTTCCTCTCCACAGCTGCTGTCCTCCATCTTCTAGTCTATTCTTCCACTGAGCAATATTAGGAAAAACTTGAACCCTACCTCAGAAATTGTCCCTCTCACACCCCCCCCCCTCAACCATCTATGGCCCCAGTGTTCTGAGAGTGAAAGCAAAAGTCCTCATGCAAAACCACACCTCATCTCTTTGTAGCCTTTACACCCAGAACAGGCCTGGGTTTCCCAATCCTCTCCGCTCAGTGTAACCATCACATCCTTACAAAGTAGCACTGTGCCTTCCATCCGCTTCCCCATCACCCATGTGTTATCAGGAGGGACTCACCATCCTTAGCTCTGGGATCTGGGCGGCAGGACCTGAGAGGCCTGCTCCCCAGGCTGGAGGGTTCCTTGGGGTCAGACTACTGGAACACTGTGAGCAGATTGTGGGAACCCTTAACACGACCCGCATAATTAGAGCCCACTCAGGGTCCAGTTTATGGAGGAGGCCACACACTAAAATGAAGAGAGAGACTAGAAAAGAGTTAATTTGAGACAAATGGGGGGCCAGGCGGGAGACAACCTCTAGTGGGAAGACTCCCTAGGCTCTGGCCTTGCTATCCCTTCTATTGATGCTGCTATGGGATACACCCAGTACCCTTAAGCAGCTTTGGGAAACACCTAGTACCCTTTAGCAGCTTTGGGAAACACCCATAGCCTTTAGGCAGGTAATAATCGGATTGTCATATCAGTAAGGATTTACATGATTACAAGATGGGGAAGTTGCCTCAGTTACTATTGTCTCAATTAGATAGGGTGTGGTTGGCTCTGACCTTTCAGAGTTTCAAGGTTGACCAGCCTCTTTCTATTAGTGAGACAATGATTGGTTTCCGGCATCTCCCCATTTTCTTTCTTTTAAAAAATCTTGCATCTGCAGACCAGTAATAAACATATAAGAACAATAAAATGTTTGAGTCTAAATTTCAAAGTCTAAGAGTTCTAAGTCAAAGTTTCAATGTCAAAAAGTTCTGAGTCCAAAAGTTCTTCATATGTTCATGTCTGCAATGATATCTGGATGGTGGCAATGCAGGTCTGACCGCCTCTTTTTTGGTCCTGGGCAATCTGCAGCATCGCATAGCTGCTGACTGCTGGCATGGCAAAGCAGCGTCAGCGTCAGCGTCGTCGTCAGCGTCAGCGTCGTCATCAGCGTCAGCGTCTTGGATGTCTGGACTTTCTCCTTTTTTCTTCAATTTAGGTGGAGTATTCCTGCTAATTCCTCCCTGTTGTAGGAATCCACATGGCCTTGGGGTTGTTTTTCTGAAGACATGCAAACATGTCTCGACCAAAATTAATAAAGGAATCTTTTCTATAAATTTTACTTGGGATCCTTTTAAGTTTTTTTTCCAAACAATTTTTCTTTGACTTATTTTGATACCATGTGTGCTTGTCATGGCTGTCTTGCTGATAGCATTACAAATGAAAATTGGTTTTCAAAAGAAAGAAAAAATTTTTTTTAGATGTAATTTACTTACAGGACATTTTTTCTTTACATGGTATTTTTCTACTATCCCCCTTTTTCTTATTTAATTAGGAGGCTTTTGGAATTTTTTTTTTTTATAATGTAGTTTTGATAGCTTTTAAATTTTAAGTTTTTGCACAAAAACTATGGCTGCTTTAGGGTTCATTGCAAGTTAAGCGATTTTACCATGAAATGAACTACCAATAGAAATTTTAGTTAATACTTTAGGAACAGCCTCTTGTACAATTAAATTTTTTTGAATATTAACTTATCTGAAAACTTGACTATTTTACTGTCAAATTTAATACTTTAACAATAATTTTAGTTTACTCTGTAAAAATTAATGGAAAGGATTATATGCATCCTTGAGAAAGCCCTGAGCATTCCTGGATTTAGGCTAGAAGTAGATATAGGACAGTCACCATCAGCCACTTCTCTGTTGCTTGGGTCTCAATACAAGCTGGGCTAAGTCTCTGGTTTGTAGCTGAGTCTCAGTATGAGCTGGACATGTGAAGCAGCCATGGGGCAGGAGACCTCCCTCAGAAGGGGCGAGTGTTCAAGCCCCTGCAATGTTGGGGGGTGAGGATCTGTGTCCCACCTCTGCTGAGCCCCAAGTTCTCTCCTGATGGCCCCCTGCGACTGTGCCTGTCTTAGGTTGCCCCTCCCTTGAGGCGTCTTGCCCGTCATAGACTAACCATCCTCCGGGGCCAAGGAGGGTGATATGAAGTTTCTCTACCAAGGAGAGAGCCTATGCCCCTATGGCCTCCATGTCCAGCACCTGCCTTGGGATCCCCTTGCCTGCTGGCGGGGCCCTGGCATAGATCACATATCTTAGGGAACCCAGGTCTTTTTTTTTTTTTTTTTTTTTTTTTTTCTCCAGGGAAGACCCAGCTCACACCATTGTGGGAGAGACAGATCCATGGTACCATTCTCCATGAGCCTTCAACCTCAGCATGAACTGAAAACTCAAGCAACAGTTGTGGGCAATTGAATTGTGAGAAGAGGGTTCCTCTTTGTAAATAAGGCAAGAAGGGCCAATATAGGATGCTCAAGTGCCTTCCCAGAGAGGCTTTCCACAGAGTGGAAGGAATTTAATCCTTTCATGTCCTTTTAAATTGCTGCCAAACATTAAAAAAAAAAATAGATTTTTAAGTTTGTTTGAAATAATTGTACAATATGCTGTTGTAAAATATCAAAAATAATGACATTGTAGACTAATACCTTGCAATTTCAAGTATATTATATCTGTTTCAAAAAGTTTTCCTTTAAGAAGAGAGAATAAATTTGTTGTATTACTCCAGGCCCTTGGAGCTGTAAGACCCCCGGAGAGAGACCCTTACTCTGTCCCAGGGATCGATGGCAACCCCAATCAAACGCAGGAGGTGTCACTTGATGCAAACAGCAAGAGGCTTTATTCCAGTGCGCTGGGGCTCAACTCGTAACTCACGCAGGAGCAGAGGAGTCGAGCCCCGAGCAGAAAGTCTTACAAGTATATAGAGGCAAAAACTATACACCGGGAGGGGTTACACACGGAGGGGGAAGAGGGGAACAAAGGAATTCCAAAAGGGGAACTGGGCTCTTAATAACATGTTTCATGACAGGGCTTACGCTTAGTCAACAGTCCCATCTGGTAATCTCATGCCCTGTTTTTCTTAACTGTCAGCGCTGTTTGCTCAGCTTGCTCTTTGTTCGGGGCTGTTTCCTGGGACAGCTTTAAGGGCTTTGTTCCCATCACTGGCGGGGGACCTTGGGAAGTTGAGATTAAAACAGGCAGCTTTTAAACACAGGCAGCTTTTAAACATTTTTATTCTTTCAGAGCTTTTCAAGAATCATCTCTGTTAAGGCCTTGAAATTTTAACATGGACAAAACCATCAAACAAATATCTATATCCATATATGATTTACTAAGTTTTTGCATCAGCCATTCATATGCAAGCTTGTTATCTACTTCCTACTGGTTACTTGCCTCAGGGCAGGAATTTCAAAAGGGACTGCTTAAAAGGCCATGGGAAACTAGCTTTAATTTGTCTCCCAGTTCATCTTTGCCATCTTTAAAAATCTCTAGGGTTTTTACTCTGTACACAGAAAAGTGTCAAGCCCAGCTCACAAACTATGCACACTCATTTTTAAACTGGCCTTTTCGCTTTACATGAGCACAGAAATCCCTGATGCATCATGAATTTGTAAAAGCTTTAAGTCATTAGCTGGAAGAAGGAAAGATGGCAAATATAAGGCCTCTTATGGTGGTTTTCTTGGTGAGTGGCATCCATATTGGATCGCCACGTGTCTCTCCCTTATCCCACATCCTGCTTACTTTGGGAGAAGTTTTAGCAACAGATTTGGCCACACATTTTTTCATGCTTAATAGATAAAGACAGATCTCATTTTTTTTTTTTTAAAGTAATAACTAACACCCAATTTGGCCAAGATCAGAATTTCCCTGCTAATTCTTTTACAATTTTTAAAGAAAACTTTAAGTAATCTCATTGCAGGAGAACAGATAGCCTTGCCCTCTCCTGCCACCTTGAATTTCTCCAAACCAGAGGCTCTTTCAGGAGTGGAGTTTCATTTCTTATTACAGATTTTAAATTCTAAATACGAACTAAGGTTTTAATTTGAACAAGAAGCCACATTCTTTAGCATTCAACCCAGGAAAAATACCAAATAGGGATATTCTTTGTTCTAATCCAATGGCAATTCCAATTCAAACTGTACATTCTCTGCACCTCTCCCAGAAATAAGTATGATATTCGTCTAACTTTGGTGCAAGCCAGAAACCTCTATTTAATTTTCACACACAAAGGAACAACTGCATGGTGGGGTTCCAAGCACAAGGTCCTCATTAGTCTGGCTAGTTTCTCTCTTGGATCCCTGTTGCAGTTTAATATTGCTAGCAGGAATCCACACAGGTTTGGAAAAATTTTCTGGTAATATACAAGCATACCCTCTGCCAAAGGTTAATAATGGATCAGGTCCCTTCCATAAACCAGATTCGGGATCCTTCCATTAAACTAGACCATTTTCTTTTGTTTTATTCTGAAGCCAATGTATTTCCATAGGCATCCTTCCTTCATCATCACGAGTGAAAAAATTTAAAGTAATTAAGGCTTGGTGCAACCTACGTGCAGGTGATTTCTCCATCATCCCACCTTTTCATTTTTCAAGTTGGGATTTTAGCCGCTGATGCTGTCGTTCAATAATAGCCTGTACTTGGAAATTATATGGTATTCCTGTAATATGCTGAATTTTTCACCTTTTACAAAATTCCTGGAATTGACAGCTTGTGTAAGCAGGCCCATTATCAGTTTTAATAATTTTTGGAATTCCCATGACAGCAAAAGCAGCTAGGCAATGATTAATGACCTGTTTTGCCATTTCTCCTGTAGATGCAGTAGCCCATAGGACTTTTGAAAAGGTATCTACGGAGACATGTAATGCCCCAAGGCGTCCAAAGGAATTATAATGTGTTACATCCATTTGCCAGATATGGTTTTTTAGCAAACCTCTGGGGTGGACTCCTGTGTTAGGCCCTTGAGGTAGATGTAAAATGCAAGTTGGACATTCCTTAATAATCTGTTTTGCCTGTTGTTGAGTGATTGAGAACTGTTTAGACAACATTTTGGCAGGCTGATATAAAAGTTGATGAGATTCTAAGGCTTCTTTTAGTAAAGCAACTAGTTGATCAGCCTGTCATTTCCTTTTGTTAAAGGACCAGGTAAGACACCATGAGCCCTGATATGAGTGATATAAAAAGGATATTGTCTTTGTTGTACAATCTGCTGAACTTGTTTGAATAGTAAATATAAACTTTGGTCACTAAGCCATTTCAACCGGGCAGTTTCAATTCTATTCACAAAGTTTGCAGCATAAAAGGAATCAGAGACAATATTAAGAGGCTCTTGGAAATCCTGTTATGCAGCCTTAATAGCTTCTAGTTCAATTCTTTTTACAGAAGTATGACTGGTTAGTATGACTCAGTTAGAATTTATTGTATGATAGGCAGCTTTCCCATTTGATGACCCATCAGTAAAAACGGTTAAAGCTCCAGTAATAGGTTCCTGCCTAGTGTTTTTTTGGTATAATGATGGAGGTATTATATAAAAAATTATAGTAATTTATCTTTTAATAGATGACAGCTAAGTTCCCCTGAATATCCACTTAGCCCAATTTGCCAATTTATATCAGTCTGAAATAATATTTCTAATTGCTTCCCAGTGAAGGGGAGGTAGATACACTGGGGCTCTTCCCCTCTAAGCTGTTTACAACATTTTCTAATTTGAAATAATAGTTCTACATATGTAACTGCAGTTTTAGAGGATTGATGTCCTAGGTGGACCCATTCAATAATGGCGGGATAATTTTTATTTTGAAAGATGACTCCAGTGGGACTATTTGCAGTAGGGTTAATTTGTCCCAATAAAGGTAATTCCGGCTGTACCCATGCTACTTGGGCTGAGGAAATTGCCTGCTCAACCCTTAGCAATTCATTCCTAGCTTCTTTGTTAAAGTTTGAGGAGAAGAAAGATTAGAGTCACTTCTAAGTAAACTAAATAAATTTGTCATTTCTCCTGTAGAGATCTTCAGATAAGGACTTAACCAGTTAATGTCTCCTAATAATTTCTGAAAGTCATTTAAAGTTTTAAAATATATCTTTATTGATTTTTTTACAGAGAAGAAGGGAGAGAGATAGAGAGCCTGAAATGTCAATGAGAGAGAAACATCGACCAGCTGCCTCTTGCACTCCCCCTACCCCGCAACCAACGTACATGCCCCTGACCGGAATCAAACCTGGAACCTTTCAGTCCACCCACCAACACTCTACCACTGAGCCAAACCAGTTTCAGCCATTTAAAGTTTTAAGACAATCTTTTCTTATCTCCACCTTCTGAGGCCTAATGCTTTGGTTTTCAATTATGGTTCCCAGATATTGGAAAGGCATTTCTTTCTGTACCTTCTCTGGGGCAATTCTTAAGCCCCATTTAGGGAGCTCCTCTTCTAACTGGGAAAACATGGCCAACGTCTGTTCTTCCCATGGGCTTGCTAAGAGCAAGTCATCCATGTAATGAATAATGTAACATTGGGAATATTTGTCCCTTAAAGGCTGAACAGTTTGAGCCACATATTTTTTGACACAAAGTAGGGCTATTAGCCATTCTTGGAGGTAAAACCTTCCATTGATATCTTTTCATAGGCTCTATATTATTAATAGATGGCACTGAAAATGCAAATCTCTATTTATCTTGAGGTGTCAAGGGAATGGTGAAAAAACAATCCTTAAGATCTAATACTATGAGGGACCAATTTAAAGGTATTTGTGAAGGTGCTGGAAGTTCAGGTTGTAAAGCTCCCATGGTATGCATTAACTGCTCTAAGAACATGTAATGATCGCCATTTTCCTATGGCCTTTTTAGGGATTGTAAATATAGGCGTATTACAGGGACTATTGGAAGGTTCTATGTGGCCAGCCTCTATTTGCTCTTGTATTAATTCATGAATATGACTTAATTTCTCCTTGGTTAATGGCCACTGATCCATCCACCCATACAGGTTAATCATCTTTCCATTGTATAGGATTAGCATGAGGGTGTGGAGACTGAGTAGTGGCCACTCCTAAAAAAGGTTGATATCCTATCTGAGTTGTTAACTACTTTCCTTTGCCAGTAACAGTACATGCCTGTAAACCTTCTAAAACATCCTGGCCCCATAAGTTGACTGTAATTCCAGAGATGACATAGGGCTGAAACCATCCTGTCTGTTCTTCCTCATCTTGCCACCTTAACACTGCAGCACTACATTGTGTATTATCAGGAACTCCTTACCCCTTTAAGTGAGCCTATAGCTTCTACCGTGGACCAACTTGGTGGCCAGAATTCTTTACTTATAACACTAACATCTGCTCCAGTATCCACTAGACCCCTAAATTGTTTTTTCTCTATTCTTAAATTAATCATGGGATGGGTTTTGCTAATTTCATGTATCCAATAGATGTCTGAGCTTCCAAATCTTTACATCCTTCTTTTTCTATTTATAGCCTCACCTTGCTGAACATAAGGTAGAAGTAGTATCTTAGCAATTCTTTGTCCTGGAGTAATTTGCATAATATGATTATATTCTAGTATAACTTTAACTTCTCCTTCATAGTCTGAATCAATGACTCCAGGCAGGACAGTTAGTCCTTTTAGTGTCTCCACTCCTCCCTAAGATTAATCCTAAAGTTCCTAGTGCCACAGGTCCCCAAATTCCTGTAGGAATAGCTTGCTGAGCCATATCGGGGGTCAAGGTGACTGCTATAGTGCTGTTAAGATCCAGGCCCGCGCTTCCTGGAGTTGCTCGGATAAGAGAATCCACTGTGGGCCTTGGAGGGCAGATTTCCCCTATTGATGACGGGGCTGGGGGGTGGTTACCCCTTTGGCCATTTCCCGGCAACTGACCATGCCATCTAT
Organism: Nyctalus aviator; assembly: GCA_036971965.1. NCBI lineage: Eukaryota > Metazoa > Chordata > Mammalia > Chiroptera > Vespertilionidae > Nyctalus > Nyctalus aviator. Next base: position 60,222 of record JAPZQD010000033.1, on the reverse strand, counting down.
CTGGATCTAGCAGCTGCCCATTTCTGTGAAATTTTGATTTACAAACACTGGCCCGGTGGTTCCCTTTCTGACATCTAGGACATTGAGAAATGCTTAAATCTTGAGGCGGAGTGTTCATGCCTCTTCCTGGAGCATTACCTTGTGTCCTTCTTGGTTGCCTACATTCCTTTTAGAAATGTCCTATTTTTCCACACTTATAACACCTCTTATAAGCTAATTGCTGAATTAAAATATCTCCTGCTACCTCATGTTGAATCTTTCATCTCACTGCTCGAGTGAGACGAGCCGCAAAAATCAGAAAATAACTCTGTAGGTCCCTGCATACATCTCCAAAAAGATCTCTGAGGGTCCCCTTTTTTTGGTAAAGCATACCAGGCATTCCTTCCACAAAGTCTTATTTGCTCATATGCCTGTTGCACATAATGTAATTAATTTTGTACATCCGTATACTGTCCCAGTCCTGCCAGAAGTTATTTGACCATTCGGCCCTCCGTTTGTGTGGGCTTGCTCTTGACATTTCTCCAAGTATTCTCCTTTCCAAAGTAAATAATCTCCTCCATCCAGAGTTGCAGGAGCCAGAGTATACCAATCAGAAGGAGTTAAGAATGCATCAGATATATTACTCATGATTTCTCCTGTAAAAGGAGGTGTTGGACCATTTTGAACAACACTTTCTGGTAAAGCTTTTATCATTTTAAACTCAATTTTTTCATGGCTTCTTATTATCTGATTTGGGTTCTGTAGGTCAGCTACTTGTATAATAGGAAAAACAAGCCTTTTCCCCCCGACATGTCCTTTATTCCTTCTCTGATGACTTTTTGTAGAGAGGATTCTCTTGGTGAATTAAATTTTCAGGATTTGGACATTGAGGTGGAGGGGGCCATAAAGTCCATTCCTTCAATTTTTCTTCCTGCTCCTCACTGGGAGCTCCTATTCAGACTCTTTAAAAGGCTCTAGCAAATGCACTATTATGTTCCCCATGGTGAAACAATTTTTTTTGTTTTTACCAACTTTTTGCCAAATACTCAAGATCTAAAACCAAGGGTTATGTTAAACAAAAATTATAAAAGAATACTTTCTGAAAATTCTAATAATAAAATTTACAACCTAATTCTACCCCATTAGGCTTACACAAATTATATTGTTTATTATTATGAAAAATATAAACTAATCTATTCACAAAAGGAAAATGAGTGATTGTATTTAGAGCTGGGGAAGGCAGAAAGAAGGGCAGGAGGTAAATTTAGGGTGTATTAAAGTAGGTTTAGAATTGTTGATATGGAAATTAATACAATAATTAGTAAATAATAATACAAGTTTAATCTCTTCCCTGGCCATTGCACTTCAGTTTTTTGGGCAGCATCTCTTGCCCTAAAAGCTCACTGGTTTCAGTCCAGGTCAGAGAACACCTGGATGCCCTGAGTCATGCAGACTTTCTTTCAATTCCTTGGTTAGCAAATGCAAAAGAAGCCAATATTGGACAAAGAGTGATCTTCTGCCATTATTATGAGCCTTCCAAAGCACAGAAAGTTTGGGACCCCACAAATGCTGAGTCATATTAATGTAATCTCTAAAAGGAAACATTAAGAATTAAGGTGCTTATACAGCTATTACCCAAGGCAATAGAAACTAAGGAGAAAATAGACAAATTGGAGTACATCAAAATAAAAAAGTTTCTGCATAGTAAAAGAAACCATCAACAAAACAACAAGAAAGCCTTAGCTGGTCTGGCACAGTGGATGGTGTCAGCCTGCAAACTGAAGGGCCCTGGGTTCAATTCCAGTCAATATATCAAAATATGTCCACAGATAATAATAATAATAATAATAATAATAATATATATATATATATATATTTTAAAAAAGGGGTACATGACCAGGTTGGGTAGTCAGCAAATCAATGATTCTCTTGTCATTGATGTTTCTCTCTCTTAATTCCTCTCCCTTCCTCTCTGAAATCAATAAAAATATAAATTAAAACAACAACAACAACGAGAAAGCCCACTGCACGAAAGAACATATTTGCCAATGTTATCTCTGATGAGGGCCCAATCTCCAATGTTTATAGGGAACACATACAACTTAACAAAAGGAAGATAATCAATCCAATCAAAAACTGGGCAAAGAAACTAAATAGACACTCTCCAAAGAGGACATACAGAAGGCCAAGAGGCATAAACATGCTCATAGTCACTAATTATCCAACAGATGAAAATCAAAATGACAGTGAGGTACAATCTTACACCTGTTAGAACAGCTATCCTCAACGAATCAACAAACAACAAGTGCTGGTGAGAATGCAGAGAAAAAGGAACCCTCTTGCATTGCTGGTTGGAATGTTGCACCTGCTTTGGAGAACAGCATGGAGTTTCCTCAAAAAGTTAAAAATGGAACAACCATTTGACCTAGTGATCCCATTTCTAGGACTATATCCCAAGAAACCAGAAACACAAATCAGAAAGGATATATGCATCGCTATGTTCATAGCAGCACAATTTACCATAGCTAAGATTCTGAAACCGCCTAAGTGCCCATAAGCAAATGAGTGAATTAGAAAACTGTGGAACATCTACACAATGGAATACTACACTGCTGTAAAAAATAAAGAGTTCTTACCATTTGCAAAAGCATGGATGGAACTGGACAGCATTATGCTAAGAGAAATAAGCCAATCAGAGAAGGATAAATATCACAAGATCTTACTCATCTGTGGAATATAATGAACAATATAAACTGAATAAAAATAGAACCAAATTCATAGAAGCATCAGACTGTGTAACCTATGAGGGAAGGCAGGAGTGGTGGGGGGAGGTGGTAAGAGATCAACCAAAGGACTTGCATGCATGCATATGAGCATAACCAATGTACACAGACAGTAGGGGGATGTGGTGGACAGGGAGAGGTCAATGGTGGGAAAAGGAAACTTAAGTAATAATTTAAATAAAGAACTTTTTTAAAAAGTTAAAAAACAAAAAATTAAGGTGCTGTCCTGCTCAGGGTGCTCAGTGGATTGGAGCAATCTCCTGTAAAGCACACCCCAAAAATTGATGGCTTTTTCGATTTATACTAAGGACACTTAACTAACTAGTTTATAAATTAAATTCTGTTCACAAAGCAAAGAGGAGGCAATTGATCCATGTTTTCTTTTCCTATAGATGCTTCTTTTTTATTTTATTTTTTACAAAAATATATTTTATTGATTTTTTACAGAGAGGAAGAGAGAGAGGTAAAGATAGCTAGAAAGATCGATGAGAGAGAATCACCCATCAGTTGCCTCCTGAACACCCCTTACTGGGGATGTGCGAACAACCAACGTACATGCCCTTGACCAGAACTGAACCTGGGACCTTTCAGTCTAGAGGCTGATGCTCTAAACCAGTTTCGGCATTTATTTTCTTTATCTGTCTTTCTCTCTCCCTCTCACTCTCTCTTTCTCTCTGTATCCTCCTTTCCTCCCTCCCTCCCTCAAATTAATAAATAATCCCTTTGGACAGAATTAAAAAAAAATAAGCTGTTTATGTTTCAAATACAAAAGTACATATGTTTAAATTTAAAACTATATCTCTAGAACAATTGTCAGAATCATCTAAATTCAGTGGAAGTCTGTCTCCTTTCATGTAAGAGGCTAAAAGAATCATATCACTGATTTCTGAAAAGAAAAACAAAAACACACACACTATTAGTGACTTAGTCAAGATCCCCACCTTGTTTTTTTTAAGCCCTTAAATCTGTTGATTGCTGATCAAAGTCATCTCTTTATTTTTTTAACTTAGGTTATTCTTTGAGTGATATAAATTACTTTCCCATGGAAGAAGTTGTTTCTGAGGGATTCCAACATAACTTTAGACACTGGAGTGAGCAGAATCCATGGTAAATTAGAAAGTGTGCTTTCCCCAGTGAAAACCATGTTTTAATGCCTATAAATATGGCCAGTGACACAGGAGGCATGAGTCAGCCAACTTGCAGTCTTTCTTAAAGCAGAGACTCCTCTGGGGGTCACATGGAGGCTGGTGTTGGGATTTAAAAGATGATTTCCTGAAACAGCTTTTTGTAAATGTCTAAGGCTCCTCAGGATCTCACATAGTATTTCATCTATTGCACATCCTGACCCATTACTGTGTCCTCTAGCCAATACTTTGAAATTCTGTGGACACTGACCATCATCACTGTTTCCTTATACATTTTGTCATTTTCCTCTGGAGAACTATCCTTGTGGTGAGTAAACTGAAGCACCTTCCAGATGCACCTTTACTCATAAATAAGCAAACATGGTTAAGCCTCTGGATTCTTTATGTGCATTCAGGACTGTGAATTCCCCTTTGGCAATGATTTTTCAGAAGGGGCTGCCCATCAGCTTTTCTAAAGGCAGCTTGGGGCTCAAGGCAAACTGTGAGGCCTCCTGAGGAGGTCAAGTACTGCCACAGCGCTCACATGCCAGCCAGAACCCCCTTTCTAATTTCAGTTGTCTAAAGCAGCCACAGTGACCTCCGTTCATCTCCCAAATGGGGGGAATAGGGGGTGAAATCTGCTAGCAGGCTTTCCAACTGGACTATACCATGCCTGCTCAGATTTTCTCAGGGAGGCCCCCACTAACCACCACTGGCCTTACCTTATACCTGCGCTCCAGTCACCTCTCATGGCTATGCTGTTCATTGTCTGTGGGCTGTCCTGCACTAGAACACCAGCTCCTAAGGGAAGGGGTCTCTATATCTCTGGAGTCTGGAACAGTTGGGGTCAAAAGTGTCCATGCCCTTTGTACTTACAGGTCTCACCTCTGCACGCAATTGGCTGCTGCCTCTACATCCAGTCTGATTCAAATTCTCATCCCTACAGCCTTCCCTCAGCCCACCCACTTAAAGAACCATGCCCCTCTACAGACCCATCCCAGACCCCCTCCTCTCTGCTCCTTCACCCACACACCCCAGCAGAACACTATGCTCAGAGTTCAGTGTACATCAACTCCCTTGAGCATGTCTCGTCTTTAGTGGAAACATTCTAGCACAGCCAGGAAAGTGTGTAGAGGGGTGGGCAGTGCAGGCAGTAGACCAGTCTTAGTGCAGCAGGGGGATGCTTACCCAGGAAGGAAAGATCAGGGACACTTTCTCTCTCTGGAATGATAAATATCTAGAAAATCCTTTAGTGGCCAAACTTGAAGATATTTGTAACCCAGCAGGGGACCACCTGGCTCAGCAGCCTGCAGCCCCACCTGCAGGATAGACAGGGAATCAGCCTCTGTAGAGACAGCTCTCTCACCCTCTGGGCAGAGCAATGGCTGGAGCACTTCATTACAGTGGACTAGGCTGGCCCTGCCTGGTCACAGTTTTCTTGGAGCACATGCTGACTCCCAGGTCATGATCCCCAGGGACTCCTGCAGCAGAGCTTGCTCCGTTTCCCACTCACCAAGGTCCCAAAGAACAGAGCAGTCACCAACCTGGACTATGACTAGGGAGGTGCCTCAGAGCCACACACATGGCTCAGCATCAATTCTTTCTGGCAGATTCCCTGGACCCTGTCCTGCTCACAGCCTGATACCTGAGAGGAATAGGGACACTTCATCCCCCTGAATCTGAAAGAGGTCATTGTCCACATCCAGCTGGAGGGTGCAGGGACCATAAGCGCCTGTCCTGGAGGATAATTCTCCTGATGCTTTTAGCCACAGAGATCACACTGTTGCCATCATCCCCTGGAGGTGAGTGTGCAGCTCAGCCCTGGTTCCTCACCTGCTACACTGACAGCAATGGCAGCTCCCATACTGTTCTCTGGGTCATTGCCTGCTCTGCCCTCATGGGAACCCCACCTGCTGGTCACCACGGGCCATGGTCTGTGCTGGTGTTCACAAATGTGTAGACTAATTGGGTGATTAAAACATATATTTTAGACACTGACAAAAAAAGATATATATATTTATATAGGCAGAGAGAGAGAGAGAGAGAGAGAGAGAGAGAGAGAGAGAGAGAGAGAGATCCATTATTTTTATACATTTTTGTTTGGTTCTTGACCAGGGATGGAACTTGTAACCTTGACATTATTGAGATGCTTTTTTGACCCACCACATGGTCAAACATATGTGGAATTTTAAGTAAAATAATCCAACAATGTACCTGAGAATAGCTACAAAGAACAAAAACAACAACAACAAAAAATCATGATGATAGATAGTAGTGTAAGAATAGGGTTCATAGGGCTAACTTTGTATCTTTTTCACATTGAATAAATTTCAAGTAAGCTGTTTGAAAGATAGACTATATTTTTGCAACAATTATTTTTTATGACAAAAACAAAAAAACAAAGGGCCTGGGAAACTTGGTTTCAGTGACAAAACATGCAGGGAAACACCAAAAGAGCATATTTCCTTCTTTCTTCTTCTTTTTTTTTTAATGTACATTTTAAATTAATTCTACTTAAGTCAAATTTTTAAAAAAATATATTTTATTGATTTTGTACAGAGAGGAAGGGAGAGAGATAGAGAGTCAGAAACATTGATGAGAGAGTCATCGATCAGCTGCCTCTTGCACACCCCATACTGAGGATATGACGGCAACCAAGGTACATGCGCTTGACCGGAATCGGACCAGGGACCTTCTGGTCCCCAAGCCGACACTCTATCCATTGACCCAAACCAGTGTCGGCTTAAATCAAATTTTTAAAAATATTTAAACTTGATGTTTCCCAATAATTTTACTCTTATTATGAAAGTTCTTGGATATAAGATGGCTGCTCGGGTAGACACCTAACCGCAGCAGCACACAACAATTTCAATGGAATACAACTAAAATGTAGAGTGGACATTGCCCAGAGCTATAGGTAGTCGACTGACTGAAAATGCTACAACAAGAAGGAAAGAGAAAACCAGAAGGAAAATCAGAGGAGTTGAAAAAAAGCCTAAGGTACGGAGACATGCTGCGCGCCCACATGCGCGCGCTGAGAGGTCGCAGCCAGAGAGGAGGAGAAGGCTAGGGGCCTACCTGGCGTTCCCTAGCAGAAAGGAAATAAAACCCCCGGCCTGTGATGAACCCCCAAACCAGCAGCGCTGAGCCCCAGTCATGGGCTAGACCCTGGGGTCCCAGGCTCTGACAGGGGGGAAACGGGGCTGTGAGGCGGATTCCCAGGGGAGCGGCGAAAAGCAGTGTCCCCGGAGTCGCACGCACAGTGCACGCAGAGGACAGTCTGTTGACTCTGATGCTGAATTGCCCTAGCGGGAAGAAACAAAGCCTCTGGCGGCTCTGAGCCCCAGTCCAGACTTTCACCATTCTAGGCCAATCCCTGGGGACCCAGGCTTAAGCAGAAGGAGATGGGGCTGTGAGGTGGAGTCCTGGGGGAGCAGCGAAAAGCAAGGCCCCCAGAGTCGCACGCATAGTGCGCGCAGAAGACAGTCTGTTGACTCTGATGCTAGACTCCCCTAGCGGGAGGGAGAAAAAAAGCTCCAGACTGGAGGAATGCAACGAGGAGTAGGAGCCCCTGCCGGACACCGGCCAGCCGGGCACCAGCAAGGAGCTGGGCGACGGGGCCCCCAGGGGTGGGGGGTGCCCCTGAGCCTTCAACCGCTGAGCGCGGGCAATGGAGCCGAGGCTGGGGGCTGCTTCCTGGGTGGCGCTGACCCCGGCAACAGGCTGAAGAAGCGCAGGAGCCCGCGGAGAACAAAGGGGTGCCACAGGCCAACCTGCTGAGCTTCCAGGACAAGGAGGAAGAAACCAAAGCAGTTCTCAATGTGAAGAAATCAAGTGAGAGCAAAAGACAGTAAAATTACTTAAGAAAGAATACAAAGAAGATCTTGAAAAATCAAAGACCAAGTCAGAACTCAACTCACCAGCCAACATTGCAACATAAATGCTTTTTTTTTTTTTTTTTTTTTTTAAAAAAAGGACAGAATGTTGGAACAGCGGCAGCCAGGCCTAGAGTGGCCAGGCACAAGGCGGTGGCAGCCGGGCCTGGAGCAGCAACAGCCAGGCCTGAGAGCAGCAACAGCCAGCACTGGAGCAGCCAGACCTGGGGCAGTGGCAGCCAGGCCTGAGGTGGAGGCGGCCAAGCCCAGGGTGGCCAGTCCAGGAACACCAAGACCCGAAGTGGCCGGGCCCGGAGAAGCAGGGCCCAGAGCAGCCGGATCGGGAACAGCCAGGCGCAGAACAGCAGTAGCCAAGATCGGAGCATCCAGGCCGGGAGCAGCCAGGCTCAGAGTGGCCTGGCCCGGAGCAACTGGGCCCAGAGCAGCCAGGTCGGGTGCGGCCAGGCCCGGAGCGGCCGGGTCGGGTGCGGCTAGGCCCGGAGCAGCGGCTGCCAGGCTGGGAGCGGCCAGGCCCAGAGCAGCAGAGTTGGGTGCGGCCAGGCCCGGAGCAGCAGGGTCGGGTGCGGCCAGGCTCGGACCAGCGGCTGCCAGGCTGGGAGTGGCCAGGCCCTGAGCAGCGGCTGCCAGGCTGGGAGCGGCCAGGCTTGTAGCAGCAGCTACCAGGCTGGGAGTGGCCAGGCCCGGAGTGGCTGGGGCGAAACCAATGGGCCCAGAGCAGCCGGGTCGGGTGCGGCCAGGCCCGGAGCAGCAGCAGCCAAGTCCAGAGCAACTAGGTCGGGAACGGCAGTGGCCAGACCTGGAGCAGCTGGTTGTGGTACGAACGAGAGCAACAGAGGCCAGGCCCGGTGCAGCCAGGCCCGAAACAGCTCGCTCCTCGCCTGCCCCCGCCCCAAGGCTGCCTCTCAGACACGGCTGGGGACTTTGGCGGGAACTTGAGGGTCTGCTGAATGAAGTGATGAAGGCTTAGATCTGGATGTGTTGAGTTAGTATAGCGCTGGGGTTTTGATCTGTGAGTGCCTTGGGTGGGGCCTGGATGAGGTTGGTTGACCTATTTGGAAATGTCTTTTGTCTGAAGTGTATCATTGGGCATGTGGAGATATTATTGATATGAGAAAATGCTAAGTAACTGATTTACTATCTGATAAGGGATTTACTATCGAGGAAAGGGAGGGAGGAAGAGACTGAACATAAATGGTGCACCTATGGATGAGGACAATGGGGGATGGGGAGGGGGTGGAGGGTGAGGTGGGAACCTGGTGGAGGGGGGAAGAAATGAGGAACCTTTGTAATATTATGAACAATAAAGATTGATTTAAACAAAAAAAAAAAAGAAAAAAAAAAGAGAAAGTTCTTGGATATATTTAATATTGCTGTGTCAGCATATTTGAAATAAAATATAATGATGTGTTACGAAAATATCTTATCTCATCCATGTTTAATTCCATCAGGCAAAAAATGGGAGACATCTGTAATATTATCAATGTTAAAAAATATATTTTGTATTTTATTTTCTCCCTAATCGGTTAGGCTTAGTGGAAAGAGCATTGGCCTAGGGACTCAAGGGTCGCAGGTTCGATTCTGATCAAAGGCATGTATTTTGGTTGTGAGCACAAACCCAATAGAAAGTGTGCAGGAGGCAGCTGGTTGATGTTTCTAACTCTCTATCCCTCTCCCTTCCACTCTGTAAAATATCAACAAAATGTATACTTTTAAAAATACATTTTTATCTTAAACAATATATATAGCCCACCTGCTATGTCTCAATGGTTGAGCACTGACATATGGTCCTTGATGTCATGATTCTATTCCAGGTCAGGGAACATACATGATTGATAGGTTCAATTCTCAGTTGGGTGAGGGTGGGGATACACAGCAGGCAGCTAATGGGTGATTCTCTCATAATTGATGTATTTATCTCTCTTCTCCATTCCTCTCTCTAAAAGCAATAAAAAATATTTTTAAAGTATATACATATATGCATAGTCAATGCACATAACCAATAGTGTGCTGAATGCCTAGGAATGGCATTCAGGGCAGACGTGGGCAAAGGGAGGTAAGGATGGGGGAAATTGGGTCTATGTGTAATAGAGCCAACAATAAAAACAAACAAACAAACAAACAAAAAACATAATTTGTCCACATGGCATGGCTCAGTGGTTGGGTATGGACCCATGAACCAAGATATCTCTGTTTCAATTCCAGGTAAGGGCACATTCCTAGGTTGGGGAGCTCCATCCCTGTAGGGGGCATGCAGGAGACAGCTGAGCAATAATTCTCTCTTGTTATTGATGTTTCTCCATCTCTCCCTTTCTCTAAAAAATCAATAAAAGTAAGATTAGTGTTAAAATTGATTTGACTCAACAACACAGAGTTGAGGACCAATCCTCTTGTTTTTGGTCCCAGCTTTGCTCCCACTTCAAGGGATACATAGTTCATTAACACAGGCACCTTTGGGGGTTTTGTGGGATAACTCTTGGTGCCACTTCGCTTTTCTCACTCCTGGTTTAGGGTTCACTTCAGGGGCAATGTCCCCAGGCTGCTAAGGGACAGAACATATTCATCCTCCTTCCAGACTTAATTAAATGTTTGTTGCGGTTGTCCCTTTACAGTTTACTCTTCCAGATTCAAACTGTGGTAGGCAGAATAATGGCCACCAAATATTGCCTGAGGTGCCATTCGCCTCCTCAGGAGCCAGGTGTGTTCTGATGTTGGGGTCTTCCCAGAAACAGCTCGGGGCTGGTGGGAATGATGGAAGTGGGGGTGTGGCATGTAGGTGGTGCTTGCTCTTCTGGGCGCACCAAGCTGAGCCAACTGGCCAAGCTGAAGCAGCACCTGTGGGCCATCGGGAGCACTCACAGCCAACCTGGCCATTTGGGGAGTATAGGGCACGCTCCAACAGGCCCTGCCTCTGCCAATCCAGTCCCTGCTGCCACAAGTCCCCTGTCACCCAAGGCTGCTGCACATTTAGGGAGGGGAAGCAGCTTCAGTGCCTGAGGCAGAGTTCCAGGAAGCCAGCAGAACTGGTCCATTGGTGACTGGCCTGTCCTCTTGAGATAGACCCTGCAGGACTACAAAGGGAGCCGTTCACCAGTTCTGTCATGCCTCCACCGCTGATTGATTGGAGTTTGAGGGCAGGGAAGAAGGACCAAGAGGTCTGCCTTCCAGCCACTTGCTAGTCATTGTTTCCACTGATAAATCACCACCTGCTCCCTCAGTTCCCTAACATAGTGGTCGGACATCTGGTTGTTGTGGCTGTTATGGTCCCTGGGTTTTTATATATCAGGTTAAGAAAATAAATTCTGTGTTTTGCATACTCACAATTGTAAGCATACTTTTGCTCCACCATGGGTATGGGTAACAGAGAAGCTTCTTGCACAAGTAATGTTTCTGAGCTTTATTCGTATGTTCAACCTCACCAAATATTCCACATTAGAAAAGTGAGTTTTGTTGCATGTCAGTTATACATATACCTTACAATGTGGTTCCAAATAAAAACATACATATCCCTCTGTTGTTAAAAAATAAAGATGGCACCTCTCTATAGACATGACCTTCTCTCTCCTCGTTGTCTGAGAGAATCATTGTTGCCTTTGTGGCAGCAAATACTGTTCTGAAGTAAAGATTACTGCCATCAGAATGATCAGGAATGCTGAATTGTCCCAAAACACAAAACCTGGGAGTAATTATGCGACGATCCTTTCTCCAGCTTTGATTTCCTGTTTGTTGTGATAACCTTGAAGTGAGCACCATAGAGGGGCCCAGGGAATCCCAAAAACCATGAGATTCTTTTCGCAACCAATCAGGTCAGCTACAAAAAGAACAAACAAGCCTCAGGACTGGGTCATTTGTGGGTAATGGTCAGAAGCATTTTTCATTCAATATACTGTTGTCTCTTCTACTCACTAGGAAAACAGTGTTTGTCCCAATATTACTTGCACTTCACAGTGTTACAACAAATGAAAACAGCCTGTGAAATTTCACACATCATGGCTCAGGGCTTCTTTGCAGTATGTAAGATATTCTATGAACAGAGAATATAATTCATATTGATCACAGAAGTACAACAAAGGACTCTTCTTCTGGGTGATCATTGATCTCACCAATAATATAGGCACCAGGTTAAAAACTTAGAAACAAAAAGTCATGCAGATTTTCATTAAAGGTCTAGGTCAGCAATACAAAATAAAACAATATTGGCCAAAGAGTGATTTGACATTTTGTCTTCCAACTATAATAAAGGCATTTTTGAGTACATGAAATATACCTGAGCTCTGGACCTCCATGTATGCCACACTGACATTTTTCAACAGAGTGGGTGTGAAAACCATAGGATAAAGAGAGATGCTGGCGATAAAGGTAGTGTAAGTGATTTGATACTGGTCTTATCAGGCAATACCCTCAGATTTTTTCTCAAAGACTCCAAATACATGGCATCACACTTCACCCTTTGGACCCCAATTGCAAGGTGCTGAGGCCATAGCTTTGCACTACCTGTTACAGAGTTATTTGAATAACATAGCTTCATTCCCAGAGGCATAACTTCAAAGGTAATGCAAATTTGCTGTGGTAAGGACAAATTGTTTTCTAATCACCTATTCCCCCAAAATTATAGTTCACCACCTCCATAATCTCTTACCTCTTACCCTTCTCCTTTACCCATGCCTTTGGAGATTTTGAAGCCAGGGTAATACTGATGTATGCTATCTCATTTGTATTAACCAGTGTGTCATCCCCAACAACAAAAGACAGGTGGTTAGTTAAATGGCATCTAACCTCTGTAACTCAATGTAGGGCAAAAACACCCCTTTTACAGGCAATTACCCTAAAATTCACCTTATTGGATCATTCAGACACCACCAGAAATGGACTTCACTTTTTTTAGTATCAGGGTGCTGTTGCCATCAATTCACATTCCGTATTCAAGTGGACATCACTCTTTACCACATCTGGCTCACACCTGCACCCCCTCAGTCCCAGACCCTATAGTCCTGTCCTTGGCCTATGAGTTATTACTTAGCATGTGCTGTTGTTCAGAGAATGCTTTCCACATCTCTCATTTAACCAGCACTCAAGTCCCAGCCTCGATGTCCCCCTGACTGTGTTTTCTGAGCATTTCACAGATGGCCACTCAAGCCTCTAAGCTAATCCACAAGACTGACTGCACCTTCCCACAGCCAGGCCACACCAAGGATTATGAAAAATCTTGGTAAGTGTTTAGAGAAATTAATATCTAGTCACATCTTGTTTGAATAATTATTTAGCCTCCAGTTAATTTCAGGTCCATTCATTTTAAAAGGCCTTGACCACTGAAAAATGATTACCTCTCCCCAAACTCTACATGAAAACTTCTATCCCTCTTCTGTGTTGTGACACCCACCTCCCACAAACAGTGGCCCCAGCAGAAAAGCCAGTTCTCAGGCTCACACTGTCCCTTCTGAGCTACTATTACCTTTACCAACCTGACCATGATTTTCTATATTAAAATGATTTACAGCCCTAGCTGACGTGCATTAGTTGGTTGAATAGAGACCCATGCACTGGTGAGGCCACACGCCTGTGTTTCTATATTTAATAAACATACCGGCTGGTTCCTGAATCAGCTCACTCTTCATACAAAACCTTTGCACATTCTGGAACCTATGCCCTGGAAGAGTAGTCACCAATGTTTAGGACCTCACGGAGCACCAGTGGTCCATGGATTACCAGTTGATGACCACTGCTCAAAAAATTTTTCTAAACTAGTGTTCAGCCTCATGAAGCACCAGTGGTCACGGATAAATGGTTGGTGACCTTTGCCTCGGAGGACTTCCCAATGGTTACACTGGTTGACAGGAAGAAGTTTCACTTCAGGAAATCTTAGTTATAGCCTTAGGATTCTGGGCTTAGTATCTGTTTAAAGTACCTTATATCCACGGGATACAAGAGTGGTTGATAGTCCCAGGACACTATTCTTTCATAAGCCACAAGAGTGTGAAGCCCTCAAATAATCTTCATGAATCAGTACACCTAATTCACACTGCATTTGCAGGAATTCATGGGGGGAAAAAATGGTCTGTTGAGAGCCTGGAAAACGCAGCCAAAATCTATGGGCCCAGGTGATCTTGAGATGCCTGTACTACCTCAGAGCTCAATCCTCAGTGCACACTCTTGCCAGTTTCCTTATTATTTACAGGACTCCCCCTTCCTGTCCACAGCAGCTGTCCTCTGCCTTCTAGTTTGTTCTTCCTGTGAGCAACTTAGGAAAACTTAGAACCCTACCTCAGAAAATGTGGCTCTTTTTTTCTAACCATCTATGGCCCCAGTGTCCTGAGATTGAAAGTAAAACTCCTTGTGCAAAGTCACACCTCATCTCATTGTTGCCTTTACACCACAAACATTTCCTAATCTTCCCAACTTAGCCCCTTCACTGGCTCAGCCCGATCACCAGCTCAGCCCCATCACCTTATCCTTAGAAACTGGCATTGCAACCTGTGGCCGTTTTTCCCCCATCACACTCTGTCACCCAGGAGTGACTCAGTATTCTGGTTGTAGCTTTCTGGGCTGCCCTAAATGAGAGGTGCCAGTCCCCAAGGCTGGAGGGTTAAATGGGCTCAGGCTCAAAGAAAGCTGTAAGCAGAGAATAGTCTGGGAGACACAGTGCCCCCAATTGTGGCCTATTGGTGCACAGAAAATCTAAGACACACCACTGCACAGCAAGTATGCTGCCTCCTAGGCCTCCTCTTAATCACAAACAGTGGACTGAAGCCAGGGAGTCCTCGAAGAAACTAAAGAGGTCAAAATGCACACAAGGAAAAGGAAGGATTAAGTCCTACCCTAACAAGCTGCACTGACACCAAAATTGCCGTTAGCTCCACCCATATTGGCGCAGTCCTCACTGGGTAATGTAGTTTTCAAAAATGCTAAGGGAAGGCTAGCAGCCCAGCCAATGACATTGGTCAATAAAGGTGATGTGGCTCAGCAAGTGGCCCTGGGGAAGGACAAGATGGGGCCAGAGGTCTGGTTTATTAGAACAGACTGGGAGATCTCCCTGGAGAGGTGTGTGGGGAGAATTGTGAGAGATCCCCCAAGGAATATATGCACTGGGGAAAACGCGAGACATCTGTAATACTATCAATGAGGGAAATTTTTTTTTTATTTTTTTTATTTTAAATAATATAGCCCAGCTGGTGTTGGTCGATGGTTGATCATTGACCTGTGATCCAGGAGGATGAGGTTTTATTCCTGGTCTGGAAACATGCATGGATTATAGGTCCAATTCTCAGTTGGGTGAGGATGGGGACACGCAGGAGGCAGGAAATCAGTAATTCTCTCTCACCACTGATGTGTTTATCTCTTCCTCTCCCTTCCTCTAAAATCAATAAAAATATATTTTAAAGTATATACATACATGCATACTCCATGGACATAGGCAATAATGTGGTGATGGCCTCGAAATGGTCGGGGCAGTATAGAGGTAAGCAAAGGGGGATGAGGATGGAGGAAATTGGGACTATTTGTAATAGAGACTATGATAAAAAAAAAAGGTAGGTGTACTGCATGGCATGGCTCAGTGGTTGGGCGTGGACCCATGAACCAAGGTATCTCTGGTTTGATTCCAGGACAGGGCACATACCAGGTTGGGGGCTGCATCCCTCTAGGTGGCACCCATGAGGCAGCAGATCAAGGGTTCTCTCTCATCATTTATTTCTCCATCTCCCTCTCTCTAAAAAAAATCAATAAAAAAAGAATAGTGTTAAGATTGAATTGAGTCAACAACAGAGAGGTGAATGAGGGCATCACGTTTTCTTCCAAGTCCTCTAAGCAAAATCATGCCTTGTTCTGTCTTTATAGAAGATGTCCCAGGCATAGCTGTATTTGGGAACAAGCAGTAGCCTACACTGGGTCTACCTCAGTTTGGTCTGTGTTTGATTCATTACTTCCTGTTGGAAAAGATTTTGAGGGAACATTAATTAAACCTGGGTATAATGAAAAAATTGTAGGCCTTATGATAGAACAAGCAACAGCAGAGAGATTAGGCATGGCTCCTTTAGTTCTGTGAAGGAAAAGAGCCACATGCTTACTTGACAAGCTCAGAGCAGGCTTGCATGGCAGCCTTGCAAACTCAGAGACCTAAAATACCTAAATAACCACAAAAGATGGTTTGAAAGGTAAATATCTATCTATAAACAGGTTATAATGGGCAGTCATGTCCTAGAGCGATATTTCACCTGAAGTAGATCAACTTAGATCTTCTTTACTGAGCCCATTTGCCTTCTAGCCTCTAAGATAACACATCTATGAGATATCCAGGTAACTTGTAACTTCCCTTTTTCTGGAGCCCCTGAGGTACAACCAAAAGGGGTGGGCACCAGAACAGACGCCTCAAATTCCTTCGTTATCATGTTAATTGTTCCTGCACTCACTTAAGTACGTGTCCATCATTTTACTTTTTATCCAATCCTAGGGGTTTCCCACCACTTTGTTTTCTTCTGCTTCCCTTAGTTCATCACCAATGAATTTCGTGTACCCCACCTATGTCCCTCCTTTGACTGCAATGTGTAAATAGATATGTAACCTGCCATTCTTTGAAGCATTATCTCAGCCCATTGAGGTTCTGCTTCACGGCATATGTGGACAGTTTGGCTCAAATAAACTCACAAATTTCTTTACAGCTTTCAATGGTTTTTTTTTTTTTTTTTTTTTTTTTAATAGCTCCCTAGAAACATTGTGTTAAATAAATGAGCCACAGGGAGGCTGCTGTTAGCTCACTGGGCATTCAGAGAAAATGTCTTGAGTGCAGATTCAGGGGGGGTAGCCCAGGATGAGCTGCCACTGCTCATTGCTATTCTGGTTACAGGTCCAATCTTAAGAGAGACCTGCTGGTGTGGGTCAGTAGTTTACTGTTAACCCATGATCCTGCAGGCCAGTGATTGAATCCTGGTCAGGATACATGTTCAGGTAGATTAAACTTAAAACTGTGTTCACAAGTGCTGTTCTGTCTTCTAGAGTGCTGTTCTTCTGAGCAATGTTAGGAAAGTTAAAATCCTGCATCAGAAAATGTCCCAGCTTTTTTACACAACCATCTATGGCCCTACCGTCCTGAGAGTGAAAGTGAAACTCCTGATGCAAAACCACATCTCATCTTTTTGTTGCCTTTACACCCAAAACAGTCCCGGGTTTTTCAAGGGTCCCTGCTCAGTCCCACTATCGCCTCCTCACAAGGTGGCACTGGCGCCTTCAACCCTCTTCCCCATCACCCATGTGTCACCAGCCGGGACTCACCATCCTGAGCGCGGACCCGGGCGCGGCAGAACCTGAGAGGCCTGCTCCCCAGGCTGGAGGGTTCACAATGGTCAGGCTGCTGGGAGGCTGTGAGCAGAGTGGAACCGGGAGGCACGGAGATGCCAATCTTGGGCTGTTGGGGCTCCCGGCGCCTCAGACACACCCTGCACAGCAAGGGCCTTGGGTCCTAGGCCTCCTCCGCATCCTTCTTCTCAGGACCAGTGTGCTGAAGCTGTGAGTCCCTGAAGAACCTGGAGTTCAAAATGTCTGCCAGGAGGAGGAAGGGGAAAGTCTCTCCCTAAGGGGATGTGCAGACACCAAAATTCCCTTTAGATCCGCCTTTGTGACATGAGTGCTGAGCCTTCTGGGTAATGTAGTTTTCTCAACCGCCCATGAAATATGGGCATTCCTGCCAATGACTTAGGTGAACAATGGTGTTGTGGCCCATCAAGTGACACCTAGGGAAAGAGAAGATGAGATCAGAGGCCTGGCTAACTGGAGCAGATTAACAGATCTCTGAGGGGAAGAGGGAGGAATGCAAGAGATCCACCATAGTATATATACAGAGGTTAGTATTGAGACATCCATAATACTATGAACAATAAAGATATATCTACTTTCTTAAATTTTAAAATAATATACCCCTAGCTGGTGTAACTCAGTGTTGAGCCTCAAACTATGAATCAGAACGTCCTGTTTCTTTTTTAATTCTTATTATTAATTTGTAAATTATTTATTATTTAGTATTACATATAACTCCTTCAACCCACACCCCACTGAGCTTTTCCCAGCCACCCAAAGCCTCTGCACATGCCCTTAGCCCCCTCCCTCGTAGAATACGGGTCCATTGACAATGCTTATATGAATTGGTTGATCCCTTACCCTTCTCCCTCTCTTGAATTCCCTGTGAAGTTTGACAGTCTGTTCGATGCTTCTATGTCTCTGAATTTGTTTTTGTTCACCAATTTATGCTATTCTTTTTAAAAATATATTTTATTGATTTTGTACAGAGAGGAAGGGAGAGAGATAGAAAGCTAGAAACATGTATGAGAGTCACCGATCAGCTGCCTCTTGCACACCCCATACTGGGGATATGCTTGCAACCAAGGTACATGCCCTTGACCGGAATCGAATCCGGGTCCCTTCAGTCCCCAAGCCGATGCTCTATCCATTGAGCCAAACCGGTCTCGGCTATGCTATTCTTTATATTCCACAAATTATGAGGTTATGTGACACTGGTTCTTTTCTGGTCAGGACACATACATGGGTTGCAGGCTCAATTTCCAGTGTAGTTGTGGAGTCATGCACGAGGCAACTCAGCAGAAATTCTCTCTCATCATTGATGTTTTCTCTCTCTCTCTCTCTCTCTCTCTCTCTCTCTCTCTCTCTCTCTCTCTCTCTCTCTCTCTCTCTCTCCCTCTCCCTTCCACTCTCTAAAATCAACAAAAACACCAAAACCGTTTTTGGCTTAGTGGATAGAGCGTTGGTCTGCAGACTGAAAGGTCCCAGGTTTGATTCTGGTCAAGGGCATGCACATTGGTTGCTGGCACATCCGTGGTGGGGGTGTGCCGGAGGCAGTTGGTTGATGTTTCTCTGTCATCGATGTTTCAAGTTTTCTATCCTTCTCGCTTCCTCTCTGTAAAAAAAGTAAAAAAATTAAATAAATCAATAAAATATATTTAAAAATAGTAAAATCAACAAAATATTTTAAACCAAGTATATACATATATGCATAGGCCATGGACTAGAAGCAGTGGGGGCCTAGAAACAGTGGGAGCAGGGTAGTGTGATCAAATGTTGGAAATTGGGAACATTATAATAGAGTCACCAAGATACAATAATGCCGTGCGCAGCCAGTGTGCTCAGTGGCTGGGTGTGTACTCATCGACCAACATGTCATTGGTTTGATTCCAGATCAAGGCACATACCCACTTTGGGGGCTCCATCTCTGCAGGGGGTATGCAGGAGGCAGCTGGTCAATGATTCTCTGTCATCAATGTTTCTTCCCCTCTAAAATTTCAATAAAGATTTTTTCTAAAAATGAAGTGTGAAGATTGATTTGACTTAACAACAACAAAGTGATTGTGAGCCATCATGTTTTCTTCCAAGTCTTGCAAGCAAATTCATGCCTTTGTCTGTCTTTACCCAGGATGTCCCAGCCATAACTTTTAGGAAACAGGAACCAGCCTGAAGTTGGTCTGCCTCAGTTTGGCCTATAGTGTTTAAGTTCTTGACTTCATGCAAAAAGGATTTCAGAACAGGACTTAGGAGATTTTTATTTATTATTTTTCCCTTTATTGATTAAGGTATTTTGTCCTTATCCCCTCCTATTGTCCCCTCACCCCACCAATTTTGCCCTCTCCCTCAGGCCCTTATTGTCTGTATCCACTGCTTATGCTTATAAGCATGTGTAAAAGGTACAAGTTGATCACTCCCCCATATCCACTCCCTCCTCTACCTTCCATTTGTGCTTCTCTGTCTCTGGATCTGTTTTGGTTCATCACTATATGTTGTACATTATATTTCACAAATGAGTAAGATCATGTTATATTTATCTTTCTCTGACTGACTTATTTCACTTATCATAATCCATGCTGTTGGAAATGGTAGGAGTTCTTTCCTTTTTACAGTAGCACAGTAGTCGATTGTGTAGATGTACTAAAGTTTTTAAATCCATTCATCTTCAGATGGGCACTTAGTCTGATCACACATATTAGGTACTGTAAGCTGTGTTGCTATGAACATAGGGGTGCAGTATCCTTTCTGATTCGTGTTTATATTTTTATGGGATATATTCCTAGACGTGGGATCATTGGGTCAAATGGAAGTACCCATTTTAGTTTTCTGAGGAAACTCCATACTGTTCTCCACAGTGGCTGCACCAGTCTGTATTCCCACCAGCAGTACACGAGGGTTCCTTTTTCTTCACATCCTCACCAGTGAAATATAGTGGCAACCATACTTTGGTAAAAACTGCTGTTTGAATTTTAACCCTTCTAGTTTGGCTCTTGCACCTGATTGAACATGGGGGGTGGGGAGCTATTTACCTTAGCTTTCAGGTGGAGACTTGGAGGCTAAGGCAATTTTCCCTTGCCTGGGACCAGGAGCACAGGAGAGTAATTCCCACTAACTCAGTAATATTCAGAGATAGAAACTGTAGATAACCTCTGAGCTCTCCTTCTGTGTTATCAGCTATCGCAAGATATGGCCACATTCCAATGTCCAGCAGGATGTGACTAGCAATGACCCTGTGGGCTGACCCCAGTCTTTAGAATGTAGTCTTTAAGATTTAGAATTTAGAACAAAGGAAAATTCCTGTAGTTTGAACCTTTAAAAGGGGTTGCCTACCCCTGAAACAGTGCAGTCGTGTGGAGACCACCTGTGTGTGGTGCTCTCGTGTCTAACCTGGCCAGATATTTCAATACATCTTTGCCTGCTTTTTAATTAATCATCAGCCTCCGGTGGTCTTATTTTGAACCCAGGGTTCAACTCCACAACAACCAGCACTTGTCATTTCTTGATAAGTTGATGATAGCCATCATGACAGATGTGAGATGGTACCTCATTGTCGTTTTGATTTGTATCTCTTGGATGATTACTGACTTTGAGCATGTTTTCATATGTCTCTTGGCTTTCTTTACGTGTTCTTTTGAAAAGTATCTACTTAGGCGTGTTGCCCAATTTTGATTGGGTTGTTTTTCTTCCTCTTGTTAAGTTGTATGAGTTCTCTGTAAATGTTGGATATTAAACACTTGTCGGTGATGACATTGGCAAATATATTCTCCCATGCAGTGGGCTTTCTGAACATAGTCCTTGTGTCCTATATTCAACCAGTTACTAGTTCAGAAGAGTCAGGCATTCTCTGATATCATCCAGCATGTTCACCATGTGAAATTACAGCATTCTCCATGCACCCAAGTCTACATACATGAAACCTAAATATTCCCAGTATAAATTAGGTATGACAGAGGTGAACAGATCTCCCTTTCCAACTGGAACTTTGAAACCACTCCATGCCCCCTCTTCCAGGCTCAGCATGGGCTTCAGAATGAGGGCTGTTAGATGTGCAGCATTGCAGAGAGAGATGTACACTGGTTTTTTTTTTGAAGGATCCAGATGGCTGCTGGCCAAGGAAGTCCACTTGACTTTGAAGATGGGAGGATTTGCTTACAGAGAAGCTCCAATGCTGTGGTGGGTTGCTCAGTGCTGCATTCACGAGTCTGTGTTGCCGTGTATTAATACTGTACACTCAGACTGTATATATTATTGAGTTTTTACAGAGAGGAAGAGAGAGGGATAGAAAGTTAGAAACATAGATGAGAGAGAAACATGGATCCCCTGCCTCTTGCACACCCCCTACTGGAGATGTGCCCGCAACCAAGGTACATGCCCTTGACCAGAATTGAACCTGGGAACTTTCAGTGCACAGGCAGATTCTTTATGTACTTAGCCAAACTGGTTTCGGTTCAGACTGATTTTGAAAGCGTATGCCCCATGGATGTGTACATGCTACCATGTGTATGTTTATACGTTGATGTTAAAAGTACTTACTCTTTCAGCATAAACAATACAGCTTGTCAAAAAGAAGGATCCCTGAGAGTAAGTTCCTGCCACAATTGACAGGTGTTTGCAATGACATTTGGTCTGTTTCCTTTGTGCAGGTCAGAGCTCCCTTTCTCAGATCACCCTGTCAAACCTCCAAGGTGGATTCTCCTAGTACTATCACAAGTCCTAGGGAAGGCAGCCCAGCGCTGGGGCAAAGGCTCAGTGATGCCATCAGGGACCAGGCTTCCCTTTTCCCGCTCTACCAGCCTTGGCAGTGGGGAGTTTGGGTTTTCCTTGAGAAAAATCCTGTTAAAGTGGTCTGCGGGGCCGAAACCGGTTTGGCTCAATGGATAGAGCGTCGGCTTGGGGACTGAAAGGTCCCGGGTTCGATTCCGGTCAAGGGCATGTACCTTGGTTGCGGGCATATCCCCAGTAGGGGGTGTGCAAGAGGCAGCTGATCGATGACTCTCTCTCATCGATGTTTCTAACTCTCTATCTCTCTCCCTTCCTCTCTGTACAAAATCAATAAAATATATTAAAAAAAAAATAAAATAAAGTGGTCTGCGGGTTTGGGGGTTGTTTTGGAGAAAAGTTCAGTCCGTGAAATGGACTTTCCCAAGGGCTGGGTCTTTGGCTCTGCAGATGGAACTCCAGAAGGAAAAAGACAACTGCCAGCAGTTGGAGACCATCAATAAAGTGCAGTACCAGGCCCTCATGGAGGAGCACAGCTGCTACAAGACCCTGCTGTGTTGCTCCTGGAAGTGCAGAGCAAGGCATTCAGGCCTGGGTGGGTGCCAGCAATTGTTGGGGTGACTCGGCAGCTATCCAGGCTGCTGTCCCCATTTGCTCTGGCCCCTCATGGTTCCTTTGGACCTGCTGCTTCACAGGGAAGAGAAGTGAATGGAATGTTTCCCTCAGCAATGTGGGGTTGGTGCAGGCCTAGGGACAGGAGGATCCCACAGGGGCGGAGGATATGCCCAGCTGATCTTGGCTCGGGAAACCATATGTCAGCATTGGGGGTCCTTTTACTCTGCAGATTTCTGCCCCCTCTTCCTCTTCCATCCCACTCAAGAACTAAGAGGGTGTGTACATCGCAGCTGCTGGTGTATGGGGATGCACCTCACCAGCTTCCATGTCTTTTCTTCCCTGTAAATGTTTCCAAGCCTGGGCTTCTGTGTGTGTTTTTAACTTTTTATTTGGGAAACTTTTGAAAATATGGAAATGTACAGAATTGTATCTTGAGACCCCAATATACTCATCCCCAATGTCAGTACCCGATTACTCTATCGCATGTCATCTTTACCTTCATACTACTTATATTAAGGTAAAAGTGATGGATATTGTAATTCTCAAATCTGAACTTTGCACTTATGCCAGATCAGAGATTTAAATACATGTAGTCAGCCAAAGTCTCCCAAGCTGCTGCTTGGCAGATCCTGGATTGATCCAGATACCAGGGCAGGCGCAGCAACATCCACAGCCTTGGTGAGGCACAGGATTCCAACTCAGGAGAGAGGGGGAGGGATTTGGCTAAAAAGAGGCTCTCCCACTCGTGGAGCAGCAGAGCACAGAGCTGTCATTCACTTGCTGTGCTTGTGAGACTCCCCTGCTCACAGCATTTCCCTTCCTCCTCAACAAGACACTGAGAAAATGCCAGACCTTCAGAATTGGAAGCAGATGAGGTGCTGGGAGTTTCCATAACGGGGTCCTTGGAGGGCATTGTCCTTGCAGAGCCTGCTGAGGGCACATCATGCTGGCATGAGTATGGGGGCCATGACATTCATTGATTAACTCATCCCGTGCTTCCAGTCCACTCTCCAGGACCATCCACCCCTTTATCCTCCAAGTTCTCCATTCTCCGGGGATGCTGCCACATCTGCTCCTAACAGACTCTCTGTTCCTCCCAGCAAGAATGAGCACCTTCTGCCTTATGACATTCCCCATGCCCTCCTCCTGAAATCTTCCCATATTCATGAGATGCTTAGTGAGCATCTACTGGGTGTGTGGTACTGTGTCGAGATGTGGTGGAAATGAACTCGGTGGACTAATGAGGGGAGTCTTCACACGGCAAACCACCCAGAAGCTAAAGCCCCACCTCACACCACACACGTTCACTGCTAGATGTATTAAAGGACAGTTTACAACTGGGAAAGCAGAGACAGTGGTGGTCAGGGGGGTTTCTGTAGAGTTTTATGTCAATTTGAAAATAAACCTCCTCATCAAAATAATTTTTAACTTTTATTAATAAATTCATTTGGTTTTACAGCATCAGTTTGTCACAGATGGAAAGGACAAACAGATATATAAAAAGGTAAAGGGAAGCACTGAAATAGTCATTAAAATCCAAAAATTCTACCGATTGAAAAAAAATTCAGACGGGACAAATATTTGTAACACTTCATTGCCAGGAAAAAGAGACAACTGCAGTTAATGAAGAAAAAGGAGCCCCATAAGCATGTCATTATTACAATAACAGCTGGGGGACCTCAATGGACAGAGAGCCTCGGTCCAGCCCTTAAGAGGACTGCCCCCAGGGGACTTTTATTAGAATGCACAGGAGAGACAGTGACCTGGGTGATGAAATGCTAAAGGGAAGGAAACTATGAGATGTCATTGCTAGACTCAGTTCACCTTCTGAACTGCATCGACCTATCCCAGGGTGGGGTCACCTCTAACTGGCTGTGATTTCTGCTTTCCTGTGAGCACGTTGGTCACTGCAACAGTGGATAGCCCTGATGTCCCCAAGGGACAACCCAACCGATTCCTTGTTTTATAAATTGTGTGCAGAGGTTCCCTTCTCCATGACCTCTAAAGGAAAAACAGGGTGTTACAAGCAAAATAGTAGGTGTCACGTGCTGCTGATTGGATGGGCAAAGCTGAGAAGAGGGGCCTGGCTTGGCTTTGGGGGAGAGGATTGGGAACCAGGCCTTTCTTTGCCTTGGAGTGCGGGCTGCTCTATGAGACAGACTTGTTGATATCTGTTCAGCTCCCTCAGCCAAAGACCATGAGTAGGATTCCAGTGGTGGAGCAAATGTCGGTTTCTTTACTTTTTAAGAACGTTTTAAAGAAATGTTGTTACTTTTTGATGAGAGAGAGAGAGAGAGTGAAAGAGAGAGATACAGAGACAAAGACAGAGACAGAGACAGAGAGAGATGTGAGAGAAACATGGATTGATTACCTCCCCAAAACACCCTGACCAGAGCCAGGGATAAAACATGCAACCAGGTGTGTGCCCTTGACCAGGACTCCTTTGACCAGAATGGAGCCCTCAGCTTTCGAATCCCTGACATGATGCTCTAAACTACTGAGCCACACCGGTAGGGCCCCATTTGTATCGCAATAGGAGCTTGTCCGCCATTTACATGTAAAGAGATTATTGATACTTAGGTGTTCTTGTCATTGTTTGGGTTGCTGATTGCATTAGAGTCCTCTGTTCATCTTCCCTGACCCCACCACGCCCCCATTATTTTGTATGACACTGCTCTCTTGTCCAACATGTTGAGGACTTTCTGCAGTGCTATGTTTGAATTCCCTTCTCTTATTTCCTGTGTAACTCCTGGAGTGTAATTACTTGGACCCTTAACTTATGGCAAATTACCAGCCTCCCCATAAAGTGGAGGTTGAAAATTCGGAGGAAAGGAAGAGGGACACACACACTCACACACACACACACACATACACACACACACATACATACCCCACCGCCAAAACCACCCAGAAGCTAAAGCCCCAACTCACACCACACACGTTCACTGCTAGATGTATAAAAGGACTGTTTACAACCGGGAAAGCAGAGACAGTGGTGGACAGGGGGGCTTCTGTAGAGTTTTATGTCAATTTGAAAATAAACCACCTCGTCAAAATCATTGTTAACTTTTATTAATAAATTCATTCAGCTTTACAGCATCAGTTTGTCACAGATGGAACGGACAAACAGATATGTGAAAAAGCAATGGGAAGCACTGAAATAGTCATTAAAATCCAGAAATTCTACCGATTGAAAAAAATTGAGACCGGACAAATGTTTGTGACACTTCATTGCCAGGAAATAGTCAATTGCAGTTAATGAAGAAAAAGGAGCCCCATATGCAAGCCATTATTACAGTAAAAGCCCAAACACGTGAGGAGTCGTCCTGGTGTCCAATTTTGCCGCGAGGAGGGGGTCCATTGTGCGAGTGCAGGGAATGCCATAGGAGAAGCACAAGGCAGCCAGGAGTCACAGATGTGCAGACAGGAAAAGCTATCCCAGTCCTCTGGGTGCCACGGCGCGCTACCAGGAGGAGCATGGAGGCTGGGCCGGGTCCCTTGGAAAGTTCTGGCAGCAGTTCCTAATAGGGGCAGCCTGGGCGAGGGAGGTGCAGCCCTGGGGACTCCTGCCCCCTTGTGCACTACACCACGCGCATGCGCAGTGGGGGCAAGGTGGATGCTTAGTGCAACTGGCGGCCAAGACGCACTGCCCAGCGCTTCTGGCGCCCGCCCGGCGGGCTCCGCGTGGGCGCACACCATGGTCGCATAGGGTGCCGCGGCATCTGCAGGACTTGGCGGGGACGGAAGCCCTTGGAGACCCAGTAAGTGGAATAGTTCCACATCGCTGTCGCCCACAAAGTCATACATACCAGGGTCTGGGGGAGGAGAAGGGCTCCTCCAAGTCCTCCAGGGCAGAGAGCAGCTCTGTGAAATCAGGGATCGGGGAGGCATTCCGGGCGGCTTCGGCGTTGTCTTCATCATCCGGGACCAGAGGCCAGACTGTGGCCTCGGCTGGAGTTGGATCTGGAGCGGGAGCGGGAGCGGGAGCGGCAGCAGGTGCAGGGGCAGGGGCAAGGGCAGGTGCAGCGGGGACCATGTCCCAGACGCCCTGGGCTGGGTGCCAGCGGGCCCGGCTGTAGCTGGAGGCGCTGGCATCTGCTGCTGGCAAGATTTGCCAGGGGCTGTTCGGAGGGAGCACGGGACTGGCAGGGAGCACAAGGCCCTCCTGGAAGGCAGGTTCCGCAGGCGCAGGCGCGGGCTGAGGGGCGCAGGCTCCCGGTTCCTGGGGCAAAGCGTGCTGGGCTCCAGGGCTTTTCTGCCCGCGCGGTGGTCTCTGCAGCCTGCGCTCTTTGGCCCTGCGGTTCTTGAGCCACACCTAGGGAGAGAGGGAAGGGAACGGGAGCAAGTGTGAGAGGGGAGAAACTCTGTGTGCACACACCTGCGATCGCGCGCAAGGGGGTGAGGAGTCTCAGGGAAGAAGGGCCGGCCAAAAACCTCTCTCTCCGCCCCCAGATCCGGCAATTGGCCCCGGTTTGGCGTGGGCTCGGGATAGGCGCAAAGAGAAGGACACCCAGAAACCGGGAAAGGGTCTGCTTGAGAGCGTCCCCGTGTTCCCAGAGGCGCGGCGGTCTGGGGGCGAGCGTGGAAAGAAGCGAGGGGCTGTATCGTGTTAGCTAGTTTGTCCCACACAGGGCTGAGGTGGACTCGGGGGCCAGGCCCCTGACCACACGGGTGACCCTGGGCAGCGCTAGGTCCTTCTGGCCTGGTCTCCCGCTTCCCACGCCCTTCTATCTCATCCCTCGCCCTTCCCCCACCCCCCTATCGCCCCCAACCTTCACCCCCTTTCTGCACCTGGTAGGGCATGGATTGGGATAGTGGGCGGGCAGCAGGCAGTGGGAGCGGACGGAGTGATTCCGCAGTTGGGGTTGGGGTTGGCGTTGGCCTTGGGGTCGGAGCTGTACCTGAACTTGATACTCCTGCAGATCCAGCATGGCCGCCAGGGCCTCGCGTTCATCAAAGGTCCCGTAGGGTTTCTCCTTAAAGAATGTCTCCAAGACCCGCAGCTGTTCTTCGCTGAACACTGTGCGCGCCCGCCGCCTCCTCTTCCTCGGGGCGCTCGGGGACAGCCCGGAGCCTGGAAGAAGGGGGAAAGGGAGTCAGAGGAGCTCCAAGGGCTGTCCCCAGCCCCACGGGCCTGGGCCACACACCTGTGAGCAGGTGGGGGCTTCGGTCTTGAGGGCGGGGTGGGGGGTTGGGTGGGAACAGCTGGCTTGTACGTGGGCGCGTGACATGTGGCCCAGGGTCCCCAACACCGCACCTGCCCGCCCGGGCCACCCGCCCCTAGGGCTTGGCGTCCGCATCTCCAAAACAGCCTGGGGCCAGCGCCCGTGTTCTTCTTTGCGGGGCCCACAGCCAGGCAATGCGGGGCCCTCAGGCTCACCCAGGCTTCCCCTCCCGCGGCCCTCACCCGGCCAGTGTCGCCCCACCCCCCCAAAAGCCTGACAGAGAAGCTGGCCCAGACCTGGATGCCCAGCGGTCTCCATCCCCCACCACAGGATCCCACCTATGGTTCCCAGGCCCTCACGGTTGGCCCAGACTCACCGCTGGGAGACGCGGGTTCTTGCATCCTGGATGCTGCTGGGCCCTCTGCGTTTGACGCTCTGGCAAGCAGCCCTGTGATCGCCTCCTTAAATTTGTGGTAGGCACTCGCCACCCACACGTCACAACCTATGGGGCTCTTCCCTCAGGCCCCGCCCCTTCAGCAGCTGTGTGTTTGTGTGTGCATGCGTGCGTGCGTGCGTGCGTGCGTGGGTGCCCGTGGTGTGTAGGGCCTGGGGGCAGGGTGCGCGGGGAGGCGCAATCATTGATTAGTCGTTTGATGGAGCAGCTACTGCACCGGCTGCACGTCCCCAGATCTGGGAGACCTCAATGGACACACAGCCTCGGTCCTGCCCTTAAGAGGACTGCCCCCAGGGGACTTTTATTAGAATGCACAGGAGAGACAGTGACCTGGGTGATGAAATGCTAAAGGGAAGGAAAGTATGAGATGTCATGGCTAGACTCAGTTCACCTTCTGAACTGCCTCGCCCTGTCCCAGGGTGGGGTCTCCCCTAACTGGCCGTGATTTCTGCTTTCCTGGAGCACGTGGGTCACCGCGACAGTGGATGTCCCTGATGTCCCCAAGGGACAACCCAACCGATTCCTTGTTTTATAAATTGTGTGCAGAGGTTCCCTTCTCCATGACCTCTAAAGGAAAAACAGGGTGTTACAAGCAAAATAGTAGGTGTCACATGCTGCTGATTGGATGGGCAAAGCTGAGAAGAGGGGCCTGGCTTGGCTTTTTGGGAGAGGATTGGGAACCAGGCCTTTCTTTGCCTTGGAGTGTGGGCTGCTCTATGAGACAGACTTGTTGATATCTGTTCAGCTCCCTCAGCCAAAGACCATGAGTAGGATACCAGTGGTGGAGCAAATGTCGGTTTCTTTACTTTTTAAGAACGTTTTAAAGAAATGTTGTTACTTTTTGATGAGAAAGAGATAGATAGATAGATAAAGAGAAAGTGAGAGAGAGAGAGAGAGACAGAAAGAGAGAGAGAGAGAAAGAGAGAGACAGAGAGACAAAGCCAGAGACAGAGAGAGATGTGAGAGAAACATGGATTGATTGCCTCCCAAAAGCACCCTGACCAGAGCCAGGGATAGAACGTGCAACCAGGTGTGTGCCCTTGACCAGGACTCCTTTGACCCACAATGGAGCCCTCAGCTTTCCAATCCCTGACACGATGCTCTAACCTACTGAGCCACACCGTTAGGGCCCCATTTGTATCGCAATGGGAGCTTGTCCGCCATTTACATGTAAAGAGATTATTGATACTTAGGTGTTCTTGTCATTGTTTGGGTTGCTGATTGCCTTAGAGTCCTCTGTTCCTCTTCCCCCACCCCTCCTTTTTTGTTTGTTTGTTTGTTTGTTTTTGTTTGTTTGACACCGCTCCCTTGTCCAACATGTTGAGGACTTTCTGCAGTGCTATGTTTGAATTCTTTCTCTTATTTCTTGTGTACCTCCTGGTGCGTGGTTACCTGGACCCTTAACTTATGACAAATTACCAGCCTCCCCATAAAGTGGAGGTTGAAAATTCAGAGGAAAGGAAGAGGGACACACACACACACACACACACACACACACACACACAACACACACACACACATACCCCGCCGCCAAAACCACCCAGAAAGCTAAAGCCCCAACTCACACCACACACGTTCACTGCTAGATGTATAAAAGGACTGTTTACAACCGGGAAAGCAGAGACAGTGGTGGACAGGGGGGCTTCTGTAGAGTTTTATGTCAATTTGAAAATAAACCACCTCGTCAAAATCATTGTTAACTTTTATTAATAAATTCATTCGGTTTTACAGCATCAGTTTGTCACAGATGGAACGGACAAACGGATATGTGAAAAGGCAATGGGAAGCACTGAAATAGTCATTAAAATCCAGAAATGCTACCTATTGAAAAAAATTCAGACCGGACAAATGTTTGTGACACTTCATTGCCAGGAAATAGTCAACTGCAGTTAATGAAGAAAAAGGAGCCCGATATGCATGCCATTATTACAGTAAAAGCCCAAACACGTGAGGAGTCGTCCTGGTGTCCAATTTTGCCGCGAGGAGGGGGTCCATTGTGCGAGTGCAGGGAATGCCATAGGAGAAGCACAAGGCAGCCAGGAGTCACAGATGTGCAGACAGGAAAAGCTATCCCAGTCCTCTGGGTGCCACGGCGCGCTACCAGGAGGAGCATGGAGGCTGGGCCGGGTCCCTTGGAAAGTTCTGGCAGCAGTTCCTAATAGGGGCAGCCTGGGCGAGGGAGGTGCAGCCCTGGGGACTCCTGCCCCCCTGTGCAGGACACCGCGCGCATGCTCAGTGGGGGCAAGGTGGATGCTTAGAGCAACTGGCGGCCAAGACGCACTGCCCAGCGCTTCTGGCGCCCGCCCGGCGGGCTCCGCGTGGGCGCACACCATGGTCGCTTAGGGTGCCGCGGCATCTGCAGGACTTGGCGGGGACGGAAGCCATTGGAGACCCGGTAACTGGAATAGTTCCACATCGCTGTCGCCCACAAAGTCATACATACCAGGGTCTGGGGGAGGAGAAGGGCTCCTCCAAGTCCTCCAGGGCAGAGAGCAGCTCTGTGAAATCAGGGATCGGGGAGGCATTCCGGGCGGCTTCGGCGTTGTCTTCATCATCCGGGACCAGAGGCCAGACTGTGGCCTCGGCTGGAGCTGGATCTGGAGCGGGAGCGGGAGCGGCAGCAGGTGCAGGGGCAGGGGCAAGGGCAGGTGCAGCGGGGACCATGTCCCAGACGCCCTGGGCTGGGTGCCAGCGGGCCCGGCTGTAGCTGGAGGCGCTGGCATCTGCTGCTGGCAAGATTTGCCAGGGGCTGTTCGGAGGGAGCACGGGACTGGCAGGGAGCACAAGGCCCTCCTGGAAGGCAGGTTCCGCAGGCGCAGGCGCGGGCTGAGGGGCGCAGGCTCCCGGTTCCTGGGGCAAAGCGTGCTGGGCTCCAGGGCTTTTCTGCCCGCGCGGTGGTCTCTGCAGCCTGCGCTCTTTGGCCCTGCGGTTCTTGAGCCACACCTAGGGAGAGAGGGAAGGGAACGGGAGCAAGTGTGAGAGGGGAGAAACTCTGTGTGCACACACCTGCGATCGCGCGCAAGGGGGTGAGGAGTCTCAGGGAAGAAGGGCCGGCCAAAAACCTCTCTCTCCGCCCCCAGATCCGGCAATTGGCCCCGGTTTGGCGTGGGCTCGGGATAGGCGCAAAGAGAAGGACACCCAGAAACCGGGAAAGGGTCTGCTTGAGAGCGTCCCCGTGTTCCCAGAGGCGCGGCGGTCTGGGGGCGAGCGTGGAAAGAAGCGAGGGGCTGTATCGTGTTAGCTAGTTTGTCCCACACAGGGCTGAGGTGGACTCGGGGGCCAGGCCCCTGACCACACGGGTGACCCTGGGCAGCGCTAGGTCCTTCTGGCCTGGTCTCCCGCTTCCCACGCCCTTCTATCTCATCCCTCGCCCTTCCCCCACCCCCCTATCGCCCCCAACCTTCACCCCCTTTCTGCACCTGGTAGGGCATGGATTGGGATAGTGGGCGGGCAGCAGGCAGTGGGAGCGGACGGAGTGATTCCGCAGTTGGGGTTGGGGTTGGCGTTGGCCTTGGGGTCGGAGCTGTACCTGAACTTGATACTCCTGCAGATCCAGCATGGCCGCCAGGGCCTCGCGTTCATCAAAGGTCCCGTAGGGTTTCTCCTTAAAGAATGTCTCCAAGACCCGCAGCTGTTCTTCGCTGAACACTGTGCGCGCCCGCCGCCTCCTCTTCCTCGGGGCGCTCGGGGACAGCCCGGAGCCTGGAAGAAGGGGGAAAGGGAGTCAGAGGAGCTCCAAGGGCTGTCCCCAGCCCCACGGGCCTGGGCCACACACCTGTGAGCAGGTGGGGGCTTCGGTCTTGAGGGCGGGGTGGGGGGTTGGGTGGGAACAGCTGGCTTGTACGTGGGCGCGTGACATGTGGCCCAGGGTCCCCAACACCGCACCTGCCCGCCCGGGCCACCCGCCCCTAGGGCTCGGCGTCCGCGTGGCCCTCAGGCTCACCCAGGCTTCCCCTCCCGCGGCCCTCACCCGGCCAGTGTCGTCCCACCCCCCAAAAGCCTGACAGAGAAGCTGGCCCAGACCTGGATGCCCAGCGGTCTCCATCCCCCACCACAGGATCCCACCTATGGTTCCCAGGCCCTCACGGTTGGCCCAGACTCACCGCTGGGAGACGCGGGTTCTTGCATCCTGGATGCTGCTGGGCCCTCTGCGTTTGACGCTCTGGCAAGCAGCCCTGTGATCGCCTCCTTAAATTTGTGGTAGGCACTCGCCACCCACACGTCACAACCTATGGGGCTCTTCCCTCAGGCCCCGCCCCTTCAGCAGCTGTGTGTTTGTGTGTGCATGCGTGCGTGCGTGCGTGCGTGCGTGGGTGCCCGTGGTGTGTAGGGCCTGGGGGCAGGGTGCGCGGGGAGGCGCAATCATTGATTAGTCGTTTGATGGAGCAGCTACTGCACCGGCTGCACGTCCCCAGATCTGGGAGACCTCAATGGACACACAGCCTCGGTCCTGCCCTTAAGAGGACTGCCCCCAGGGGACTTTTATTAGAATGCACAGGAGAGACAGTGACCTGGGTGATGAAATGCTAAAGGGAAGGAAAGTATGAGATGTCATGGCTAGACTCAGTTCACCTTCTGAACTGCCTCGCCCTGTCCCAGGGTGGGGTCTCCCCTAACTGGCCGTGATTTCTGCTTTCCTGGAGCACGTGGGTCACCGCGACAGTGGATGTCCCTGATGTCCCCAAGGGACAACCCAACCGATTCCTTGTTTTATAAATTGTGTGCAGAGGTTCCCTTCTCCATGACCTCTAAAGGAAAAACAGGGTGTTACAAGCAAAATAGTAGGTGTCACATGCTGCTGATTGGATGGGCAAAGCTGAGAAGAGGGGCCTGGCTTGGCTTTTTGGGAGAGGATTGGGAACCAGGCCTTTCTTTGCCTTGGAGTGTGGGCTGCTCTATGAGACAGACTTGTTGATATCTGTTCAGCTCCCTCAGCCAAAGACCATGAGTAGGATACCAGTGGTGGAGCAAATGTCGGTTTCTTTACTTTTTAAGAACGTTTTAAAGAAATGTTGTTACTTTTTGATGAGAAAGAGATAGATAGATAGATAGATAAAGAGAAAGTGAGAGAGAGAGAGAGAGACAGAAAGAGAGAGAGAGAAAGAGAGAGACAGAGAGACAAAGCCAGAGACAGAGAGAGATGTGAGAGAAACATGGATTGATTGCCTCCCAAAAGCACCCTGACCAGAGCCAGGGATAGAACGTGCAACCAGGTGTGTGCCCTTGACCAGGACTCCTTTGACCCACAATGGAGCCCTCAGCTTTCCAATCCCTGACACGATGCTCTAACCTACTGAGCCACACCGTTAGGGCCCCATTTGTATCGCAATGGGAGCTTGTCCGCCATTTACATGTAAAGAGATTATTGATACTTAGGTGTTCTTGTCATTGTTTGGGTTGCTGATTGCCTTAGAGTCCTCTGTTCCTCTTCCCCCACCCCTCCTTTTTTGTTTGTTTGTTTGTTTGTTTTTGTTTGTTTGACACCGCTCCCTTGTCCAACATGTTGAGGACTTTCTGCAGTGCTATGTTTGAATTCTTTCTCTTATTTCTTGTGTACCTCCTGGTGCGTGGTTACCTGGACCCTTAACTTATGACAAATTACCAGCCTCCCCATAAAGTGGAGGTTGAAAATTCAGAGGAAAGGAAGAGGGACACACACACACACACACACACACACTCACACACACAACACACACACACACACACACACATACCCCGCCGCCAAAACCACCCAGAAAGCTAAAGCCCCAACTCACACCACACACGTTCACTGCTAGATGTATAAAAGGACTGTTTACAACCGGGAAAGCAGAGACAGTGGTGGACAGGGGGGCTTCTGTAGAGTTTTATGTCAATTTGAAAATAAACCACCTCGTCAAAATCATTGTTAACTTTTATTAATAAATTCATTCGGTTTTACAGCATCAGTTTGTCACAGATGGAACGGACAAACGGATATGTGAAAAGGCAATGGGAAGCACTGAAATAGTCATTAAAATCCAGAAATGCTACCTATTGAAAAAAATTCAGACCGGACAAATGTTTGTGACACTTCATTGCCAGGAAATAGTCAACTGCAGTTAATGAAGAAAAAGGAGCCCGATATGCATGCCATTATTACAGTAAAAGCCCAAACACGTGAGGAGTCGTCCTGGTGTCCAATTTTGCCGCGAGGAGGGGGTCCATTGTGCGAGTGCAGGGAATGCCATAGGAGAAGCACAAGGCAGCCAGGAGTCACAGATGTGCAGACAGGAAAAGCTATCCCAGTCCTCTGGGTGCCACGGCGCGCTACCAGGAGGAGCATGGAGGCTGGGCCGGGTCCCTTGGAAAGTTCTGGCAGCAGTTCCTAATAGGGGCAGCCTGGGCGAGGGAGGTGCAGCCCTGGGGACTCCTGCCCCCCTGTGCAGGACACCGCGCGCATGCTCAGTGGGGGCAAGGTGGATGCTTAGAGCAACTGGCGGCCAAGACGCACTGCCCAGCGCTTCTGGCGCCCGCCCGGCGGGCTCCGCGTGGGCGCACACCATGGTCGCTTAGGGTGCCGCGGCATCTGCAGGACTTGGCGGGGACGGAAGCCATTGGAGACCCGGTAACTGGAATAGTTCCACATCGCTGTCGCCCACAAAGTCATACATACCAGGGTCTGGGGGAGGAGAAGGGCTCCTCCAAGTCCTCCAGGGCAGAGAGCAGCTCTGTGAAATCAGGGATCGGGGAGGCATTCCGGGCGGCTTCGGCGTTGTCTTCATCATCCGGGACCAGAGGCCAGACTGTGGCCTCGGCTGGAGTTGGATCTGGATCTGGAGCGGGAGCGGGAGCGGCAGCAGGGGCAGGGGCAAGGGCAGGTGCAGCGGGGACCATGTCCCAGACGCCCTGGGCTGGGTGCCAGCGGGCCCGGCTGTAGCTGGAGGCGCTGGCATCTGCTGCTGGCAAGATTTGCCAGGGGCTGTTCGGAGGGAGCACGGGACTGGCAGGGAGCACAAGGCCCTCCTGGAAGGCAGGTTCCGCAGGCGCAGGCGCGGGCTGAGGGGCGCAGGCTCCCGGTTCCTGGGGCAAAGCGTGCTGGGCTCCAGGGCTTTTCTGCCCGCGCGGTGGTCTCTGCAGCCTGCGCTCTTTGGCCCTGCGGTTCTTGAGCCACACCTAGGGAGAGAGGGAAGGGAACGGGAGCAAGTGTGAGAGGGGAGAAACTCTGTGTGCACACACCTGCGATCGCGCGCAAGGGGGTGAGGAGTCTCAGGGAAGAAGGGCCGGCCAAAAACCTCTCTCTCCGCCCCCAGATCCGGCAATTGGCCCCGGTTTGGCGTGGGCTCGGGATAGGCGCAAAGAGAAGGACACCCAGAAACCGGGAAAGGGTCTGCTTGAGAGCGTCCCCGTGTTCCCAGAGGCGCGGCGGTCTGGGGGCGAGCGTGGAAAGAAGCGAGGGGCTGTATCGTGTTAGCTAGTTTGTCCCACACAGGGCTGAGGTGGACTCGGGGGCCAGGCCCCTGACCACACGGGTGACCCTGGGCAGCGCTAGGTCCTTCTGGCCTGGTCTCCCGCTTCCCACGCCCTTCTATCTCATCCCTCGCCCTTCCCCCACCCCCCTATCGCCCCCAACCCTCACCCCCTTTGTGCACCTGGTAGGGCATGGATTGGGATAGTGGGCGGGCAGTAGGCAGTGGGAGCGGAAGGAGTGATTCCGCAGTTGGGGTTGGCGTTGGCCTTGGGGTCGGAGCTGTACCTGAACTTGATACTCCTGCAGATCCAGCATGGCCGCCAGGGCCTCGCGTTCATCAAAGGTCCCATAGGGTTTCTCCTTAAAGAATGTCTCCAAGACCCGCAGCTGTTCTTCGCTGAACACTGTGCGCGCCCGCCGCCTCCTCTTCCTCGGGGCGCTCGGGGACAGCCCGGAGCCTGGAAGAAGGGGGAAAGGGAGTCAGAGGAGCTCCAAGGGCTGTCCCCAGCCCCACGGGCCTGGGCCACACACCTGTGAGCAGGTGGGGGCTTCGGTCTTGAGGGCGGGGTGGGGGGTTGGGTGGGAACAGCTGGCTTGTACGTGGGCGCGTGACATGTGGCCCAGGGTCCCCAACACCGCACCTGCCCGCCCGGGCCACCCGCCCCTAGGGCTCGGCGTCCGCATCTCCAAAACAGCCTGGGGCCAGCGCCCGTGTTCTTCTTTGCGGGGCCCACAGCCAGGCAATGCGTGGCCCTCAGGCTCACCCAGGCTTCCCCTCCCGCGGCCCTCACCCGGCCAGTGTCGTCCCACCCCCCAAAAGCCTGACAGAGAAGCTGGCCCAGACCTGGATGCCCAGCGGTCTCCATCCCCCACCACAGGATCCCACCTATGGTTCCCAGGCCCTCACGGTTGGCCCAGACTCACCGCTGGGAGACGCGGGTTCTTGCATCCTGGATGCTGCTGGGCCCTCTGCGTTTGACGCTCTGGCAAGCAGCCCTGTGATCGCCTCCTTAAATTTGTGGTAGGCACTCGCCACCCACACGTCACAACCTATGGGGCTCTTCCCTCAGGCCCCGCCCCTTCAGCAGCTGTGTGTTTGTGTGTGCATGCGTGCGTGCGTGCGTGCGTGGGTGCCCGTGGTGTGTAGGGCCTGGGGGCAGGGTGCGCGGGGAGGCGCAATCATTGATTAGTCGTTTGATGGAGCAGCTACTGCACCGGCTGCACGTCCCCAGATCTGGGAGACCTCAATGGACACACAGCCTCGGTCCTGCCCTTAAGAGGACTGCCCCCAGGGGACTTTTATTAGAATGCACAGGAGAGACAGTGACCTGGGTGATGAAATGCTAAAGGGAAGGAAAGTATGAGATGTCATGGCTAGACTCAGTTCACCTTCTGAACTGCCTCGCCCTGTCCCAGGGTGGGGTCTCCCCTAACTGGCCGTGATTTCTGCTTTCCTGGAGCACGTGGGTCACCGCGACAGTGGATGTCCCTGATGTCCCCAAGGGACAACCCAACCGATTCCTTGTTTTATAAATTGTGTGCAGAGGTTCCCTTCTCCATGACCTCTAAAGGAAAAACAGGGTGTTACAAGCAAAATAGTAGGTGTCACATGCTGCTGATTGGATGGGCAAAGCTGAGAAGAGGGGCCTGGCTTGGCTTTTTGGGAGAGGATTGGGAACCAGGCCTTTCTTTGCCTTGGAGTGTGGGCTGCTCTATGAGACAGACTTGTTGATATCTGTTCAGCTCCCTCAGCCAAAGACCATGAGTAGGATACCAGTGGTGGAGCAAATGTCGGTTTCTTTACTTTTTAAGAACGTTTTAAAGAAATGTTGTTACTTTTTGATGAGAAAGAGATAGATAGATAGATAAAGAGAAAGTGAGAGAGAGAGAGAGAGGCAGAAAGAGAGAGAAAAAGAGATAGACAGAGAGACAAAGACAGAGACAGAGAGAGATGTGAGAGAAACATGGATTGATTGCCTCCCAAAAGCACCCTGACCAGAGCCAGGGATAGAATGTGCAACCAGGTGTGTGCCCTTGACCAGGACTCCTTTGACCCACAATGGAGCCCTCAGCTTTCCAATCCCTGACACGATGCTCTAACCTACTGAGCCACACCGTTAGGGCCCCATTTGTATCGCAATGGGAGCTTGTCCGCCATTTACATGTAAAGAGATTATTGATACTTAGGTGTTCTTGTCATTGTTTGGGTTGCTGATTGCCTTAGAGTCCTCTGTTCCTCTTCCCCCACCCCTCCTTTTTTGTTTGTTTGTTTGTTTGTTTTTGTTTGTTTGACACCGCTCCCTTGTCCAACATGTTGAGGACTTTCTGCAGTGCTATGTTTGAATTCTTTCTCTTATTTCTTGTGTACCTCCTGGTGCGTGGTTACCTGGACCCTTAACTTATGACAAATTACCAGCCTCCCCATAAAGTGGAGGTTGAAAATTCAGAGGAAAGGAAGAGGGACACACACACACACACACACACACACTCACACACACACAACACACACACACACACACATACCCCGCCGCCAAAACCACCCAGAAAGCTAAAGCCCCAACTCACACCACACACGTTCACTGCTAGATGTATAAAAGGACTGTTTACAACCGGGAAAGCAGAGACAGTGGTGGACAGGGGGGCTTCTGTAGAGTTTTATGTCAATTTGAAAATAAACCACCTCGTCAAAATCATTGTTAACTTTTATTAATAAATTCATTCGGTTTTACAGCATCAGTTTGTCACAGATGGAACGGACAAACGGATATGTGAAAAGGCAATGGGAAGCACTGAAATAGTCATTAAAATCCAGAAATGCTACCTATTGAAAAAAATTCAGACCGGACAAATGTTTGTGACACTTCATTGCCAGGAAATAGTCAACTGCAGTTAATGAAGAAAAAGGAGCCCGATATGCATGCCATTATTACAGTAAAAGCCCAAACACGTGAGGAGTCGTCCTGGTGTCCAATTTTGCCGCGAGGAGGGGGTCCATTGTGCGAGTGCAGGGAATGCCATAGGAGAAGCACAAGGCAGCCAGGAGTCACAGATGTGCAGACAGGAAAAGCTATCCCAGTCCTCTGGGTGCCACGGCGCGCTACCAGGAGGAGCATGGAGGCTGGGCCGGGTCCCTTGGAAAGTTCTGGCAGCAGTTCCTAATAGGGGCAGCCTGGGCGAGGGAGGTGCAGCCCTGGGGACTCCTGCCCCCCTGTGCAGGACACCGCGCGCATGCTCAGTGGGGGCAAGGTGGATGCTTAGAGCAACTGGCGGCCAAGACGCACTGCCCAGCGCTTCTGGCGCCCGCCCGGCGGGCTCCGCGTGGGCGCACACCATGGTCGCTTAGGGTGCCGCGGCATCTGCAGGACTTGGCGGGGACGGAAGCCATTGGAGACCCGGTAACTGGAATAGTTCCACATCGCTGTCGCCCACAAAGTCATACATACCAGGGTCTGGGGGAGGAGAAGGGCTCCTCCAAGTCCTCCAGGGCAGAGAGCAGCTCTGTGAAATCAGGGATCGGGGAGGCATTCCGGGCGGCTTCGGCGTTGTCTTCATCATCCGGGACCAGAGGCCAGACTGTGGCCTCGGCTGGAGTTGGATCTGGAGCGGGAGCGGGAGCGGGAGCGGGAGCGGGAGCGGCAGCAGGGGCAGGGGCAAGGGCAGGTGCAGCGGGGACCATGTCCCAGACGCCCTGGGCTGGGTGCCAGCGGGCCCGGCTGTAGCTGGAGGCGCTGGCATCTGCTGCTGGCAAGATTTGCCAGGGGCTGTTCGGAGGGAGCACGGGACTGGCAGGGAGCACAAGGCCCTCCTGGAAGGCAGGTTCCGCAGGCGCAGGCGCGGGCTGAGGGGCGCAGGCTCCCGGTTCCTGGGGCAAAGCGTGCTGGGCTCCAGGGCTTTTCTGCCCGCGCGGTGGTCTCTGCAGCCTGCGCTCTTTGGCCCTGCGGTTCTTGAGCCACACCTAGGGAGAGAGGGAAGGGAACGGGAGCAAGTGTGAGAGGGGAGAAACTCTGTGTGCACACACCTGCGATCGCGCGCAAGGGGGTGAGGAGTCTCAGGGAAGAAGGGCCGGCCAAAAACCTCTCTCTCCGCCCCCAGATCCGGCAATTGGCCCCGGTTTGGCGTGGGCTCGGGATAGGCGCAAAGAGAAGGACACCCAGAAACCGGGAAAGGGTCTGCTTGAGAGCGTCCCCGTGTTCCCAGAGGCGCGGCGGTCTGGGGGCGAGCGTGGAAAGAAGCGAGGGGCTGTATCGTGTTAGCTAGTTTGTCCCACACAGGGCTGAGGTGGACTCGGGGGCCAGGCCCCTGACCACACGGGTGACCCTGGGCAGCGCTAGGTCCTTCTGGCCTGGTCTCCCGCTTCCCACGCCCTTCTATCTCATCCCTCGCCCTTCCCCCACCCCCCTATCGCCCCCAACCTTCACCCCCTTTCTGCACCTGGTAGGGCATGGATTGGGATAGTGGGCGGGCAGCAGGCAGTGGGAGCGGACGGAGTGATTCCGCAGTTGGGGTTGGGGTTGGCGTTGGCCTTGGGGTCGGAGCTGTACCTGAACTTGATACTCCTGCAGATCCAGCATGGCCGCCAGGGCCTCGCGTTCATCAAAGGTCCCGTAGGGTTTCTCCTTAAAGAATGTCTCCAAGACCCGCAGCTGTTCTTCGCTGAACACTGTGCGCGCCCGCCGCCTCCTCTTCCTCGGGGCGCTCGGGGACAGCCCGGAGCCTGGAAGAAGGGGGAAAGGGAGTCAGAGGAGCTCCAAGGGCTGTCCCCAGCCCCACGGGCCTGGGCCACACACCTGTGAGCAGGTGGGGGCTTCGGTCTTGAGGGCGGGGTGGGGGGTTGGGTGGGAACAGCTGGCTTGTACGTGGGCGCGTGACATGTGGCCCAGGGTCCCCAACACCGCACCTGCCCGCCCGGGCCACCCGCCCCTAGGGCTCGGCGTCCGCATCTCCAAAACAGCCTGGGGCCAGCGCCCGTGTTCTTCTTTGCGGGGCCCACAGCCAGGCAATGCGTGGCCCTCAGGCTCACCCAGGCTTCCCCTCCCGCGGCCCTCACCCGGCCAGTGTCGTCCCACCCCCCAAAAGCCTGACAGAGAAGCTGGCCCAGACCTGGATGCCCAGCGGTCTCCATCCCCCACCACAGGATCCCACCTATGGTTCCCAGGCCCTCACGGTTGGCCCAGACTCACCGCTGGGAGACGCGGGTTCTTGCATCCTGGATGCTGCTGGGCCCTCTGCGTTTGACGCTCTGGCAAGCAGCCCTGTGATCGCCTCCTTAAATTTGTGGTAGGCACTCGCCACCCACACGTCACAACCTATGGGGCTCTTCCCTCAGGCCCCGCCCCTTCAGCAGCTGTGTGTTTGTGTGTGCATGCGTGCGTGCGTGCGTGCGTGCGTGCGTGGGTGCCCGTGGTGTGTAGGGCCTGGGGGCAGGGTGCGCGGGGAGGCGCAATCATTGATTAGTCGTTTGATGGAGCAGCTACTGCACCGGCTGCACGTCCCCAGATCTGGGAGACCTCAATGGACACACAGCCTCGGTCCTGCCCTTAAGAGGACTGCCCCCAGGGGACTTTTATTAGAATGCACAGGAGAGACAGTGACCTGGGTGATGAAATGCTAAAGGGAAGGAAAGTATGAGATGTCATGGCTAGACTCAGTTCACCTTCTGAACTGCCTCGCCCTGTCCCAGGGTGGGGTCTCCCCTAACTGGCCGTGATTTCTGCTTTCCTGGAGCACGTGGGTCACCGCGACAGTGGATGTCCCTGATGTCCCCAAGGGACAACCCAACCGATTCCTTGTTTTATAAATTGTGTGCAGAGGTTCCCTTCTCCATGACCTCTAAAGGAAAAACAGGGTGTTACAAGCAAAATAGTAGGTGTCACATGCTGCTGATTGGATGGGCAAAGCTGAGAAGAGGGGCCTGGCTTGGCTTTTTGGGAGAGGATTGGGAACCAGGCCTTTCTTTGCCTTGGAGTGTGGGCTGCTCTATGAGACAGACTTGTTGATATCTGTTCAGCTCCCTCAGCCAAAGACCATGAGTAGGATACCAGTGGTGGAGCAAATGTCGGTTTCTTTACTTTTTAAGAACGTTTTAAAGAAATGTTGTTACTTTTTGATGAGAAAGAGATAGATAGATAGATAGATAAAGAGAAAGTGAGAGAGAGAGAGAGAGAGGCAGAAAGAGAGAGAAAAAGAGATAGACAGAGAGACAAAGACAGAGACAGAGAGAGATGTGAGAGAAACATGGATTGATTGCCTCCCAAAAGCACCCTGACCAGAGCCAGGGATAGAATGTGCAACCAGGTGTGTGCCCTTGACCAGGACTCCTTTGACCCACAATGGAGCCCTCAGCTTTCCAATCCCTGACACGATGCTCTAACCTACTGAGCCACACCGTTAGGGCCCCATTTGTATCGCAATGGGAGCTTGTCCGCCATTTACATGTAAAGAGATTATTGATACTTAGGTGTTCTTGTCATTGTTTGGGTTGCTGATTGCCTTAGAGTCCTCTGTTCCTCTTCCCCCACCCCTCCTTTTTTGTTTGTTTGTTTGTTTGTTTTTGTTTGTTTGACACCGCTCCCTTGTCCAACATGTTGAGGACTTTCTGCAGTGCTATGTTTGAATTCTTTCTCTTATTTCTTGTGTACCTCCTGGTGCGTGGTTACCTGGACCCTTAACTTATGACAAATTACCAGCCTCCCCATAAAGTGGAGGTTGAAAATTCAGAGGAAAGGAAGAGGGACACACACACACACACACACACACACACTCACACACACACAACACACACACACACACACATACCCCGCCGCCAAAACCACCCAGAAAGCTAAAGCCCCAACTCACACCACACACGTTCACTGCTAGA
Source organism: Nyctalus aviator (assembly GCA_036971965.1). NCBI lineage: Eukaryota > Metazoa > Chordata > Mammalia > Chiroptera > Vespertilionidae > Nyctalus > Nyctalus aviator. The sequence goes on along the minus strand of JAPZQD010000033.1, from coordinate 17,920 downwards.
TGTATAAAAGGACTGTTTACAACCGGGAAAGCAGAGACAGTGGTGGACAGGGGGGCTTCTGTAGAGTTTTATGTCAATTTGAAAATAAACCACCTCGTCAAAATCATTGTTAACTTTTATTAATAAATTCATTCGGTTTTACAGCATCAGTTTGTCACAGATGGAACGGACAAACGGATATGTGAAAAGGCAATGGGAAGCACTGAAATAGTCATTAAAATCCAGAAATGCTACCTATTGAAAAAAATTCAGACCGGACAAATGTTTGTGACACTTCATTGCCAGGAAATAGTCAACTGCAGTTAATGAAGAAAAAGGAGCCCGATATGCATGCCATTATTACAGTAAAAGCCCAAACACGTGAGGAGTCGTCCTGGTGTCCAATTTTGCCGCGAGGAGGGGGTCCATTGTGCGAGTGCAGGGAATGCCATAGGAGAAGCACAAGGCAGCCAGGAGTCACAGATGTGCAGACAGGAAAAGCTATCCCAGTCCTCTGGGTGCCACGGCGCGCTACCAGGAGGAGCATGGAGGCTGGGCCGGGTCCCTTGGAAAGTTCTGGCAGCAGTTCCTAATAGGGGCAGCCTGGGCGAGGGAGGTGCAGCCCTGGGGACTCCTGCCCCCCTGTGCAGGACACCGCGCGCATGCTCAGTGGGGGCAAGGTGGATGCTTAGAGCAACTGGCGGCCAAGACGCACTGCCCAGCGCTTCTGGCGCCCGCCCGGCGGGCTCCGCGTGGGCGCACACCATGGTCGCTTAGGGTGCCGCGGCATCTGCAGGACTTGGCGGGGACGGAAGCCATTGGAGACCCGGTAACTGGAATAGTTCCACATCGCTGTCGCCCACAAAGTCATACATACCAGGGTCTGGGGGAGGAGAAGGGCTCCTCCAAGTCCTCCAGGGCAGAGAGCAGCTCTGTGAAATCAGGGATCGGGGAGGCATTCCGGGCGGCTTCGGCGTTGTCTTCATCATCCGGGACCAGAGGCCAGACTGTGGCCTCGGCTGGAGTTGGATCTGGATCTGGAGCGGGAGCGGGAGCGGCAGCAGGTGCAGGGGCAGGGGCAAGGGCAGGTGCAGCGGGGACCATGTCCCAGACGCCCTGGGCTGGGTGCCAGCGGGCCCGGCTGTAGCTGGAGGCGCTGGCATCTGCTGCTGGCAAGATTTGCCAGGGGCTGTTCGGAGGGAGCACGGGACTGGCAGGGAGCACAAGGCCCTCCTGGAAGGCAGGTTCCGCAGGCGCAGGCGCGGGCTGAGGGGCGCAGGCTCCCGGTTCCTGGGGCAAAGCGTGCTGGGCTCCAGGGCTTTTCTGCCCGCGCGGTGGTCTCTGCAGCCTGCGCTCTTTGGCCCTGCGGTTCTTGAGCCACACCTAGGGAGAGAGGGAAGGGAACGGGAGCAAGTGTGAGAGGGGAGAAACTCTGTGTGCACACACCTGCGATCGCGCGCAAGGGGGTGAGGAGTCTCAGGGAAGAAGGGCCGGCCAAAAACCTCTCTCTCCGCCCCCAGATCCGGCAATTGGCCCCGGTTTGGCGTGGGCTCGGGATAGGCGCAAAGAGAAGGACACCCAGAAACCGGGAAAGGGTCTGCTTGAGAGCGTCCCCGTGTTCCCAGAGGCGCGGCGGTCTGGGGGCGAGCGTGGAAAGAAGCGAGGGGCTGTATCGTGTTAGCTAGTTTGTCCCACACAGGGCTGAGGTGGACTCGGGGGCCAGGCCCCTGACCACACGGGTGACCCTGGGCAGCGCTAGGTCCTTCTGGCCTGGTCTCCCGCTTCCCACGCCCTTCTATCTCATCCCTCGCCCTTCCCCCACCCCCCTATCGCCCCCAACCTTCACCCCCTTTCTGCACCTGGTAGGGCATGGATTGGGATAGTGGGCGGGCAGCAGGCAGTGGGAGCGGACGGAGTGATTCCGCAGTTGGGGTTGGGGTTGGCGTTGGCCTTGGGGTCGGAGCTGTACCTGAACTTGATACTCCTGCAGATCCAGCATGGCCGCCAGGGCCTCGCGTTCATCAAAGGTCCCGTAGGGTTTCTCCTTAAAGAATGTCTCCAAGACCCGCAGCTGTTCTTCGCTGAACACTGTGCGCGCCCGCCGCCTCCTCTTCCTCGGGGCGCTCGGGGACAGCCCGGAGCCTGGAAGAAGGGGGAAAGGGAGTCAGAGGAGCTCCAAGGGCTGTCCCCAGCCCCACGGGCCTGGGCCACACACCTGTGAGCAGGTGGGGGCTTCGGTCTTGAGGGCGGGGTGGGGGGTTGGGTGGGAACAGCTGGCTTGTACGTGGGCGCGTGACATGTGGCCCAGGGTCCCCAACACCGCACCTGCCCGCCCGGGCCACCCGCCCCTAGGGCTCGGCGTCCGCATCTCCAAAACAGCCTGGGGCCAGCGCCCGTGTTCTTCTTTGCGGGGCCCACAGCCAGGCAATGCGTGGCCCTCAGGCTCACCCAGGCTTCCCCTCCCGCGGCCCTCACCCGGCCAGTGTCGTCCCACCCCCCAAAAGCCTGACAGAGAAGCTGGCCCAGACCTGGATGCCCAGCGGTCTCCATCCCCCACCACAGGATCCCACCTATGGTTCCCAGGCCCTCACGGTTGGCCCAGACTCACCGCTGGGAGACGCGGGTTCTTGCATCCTGGATGCTGCTGGGCCCTCTGCGTTTGACGCTCTGGCAAGCAGCCCTGTGATCGCCTCCTTAAATTTGTGGTAGGCACTCGCCACCCACACGTCACAACCTATGGGGCTCTTCCCTCAGGCCCCGCCCCTTCAGCAGCTGTGTGTTTGTGTGTGCATGCGTGCGTGCGTGCGTGCGTGGGTGCCCGTGGTGTGTAGGGCCTGGGGGCAGGGTGCGCGGGGAGGCGCAATCATTGATTAGTCGTTTGATGGAGCAGCTACTGCACCGGCTGCACGTCCCCAGATCTGGGAGACCTCAATGGACACAC